>WSFP011407539.1:0-25228 GCA_009831015.1 Picea engelmannii
AGATATTTTAGAGGAGATTTGGAGATTCTAAGAGATTGAGGCAGTTGATTCAGGATCAATGAGCTTTAGGTTAGTTGTTGTATCCTCCTGCATAGAAGTAAGGTTTCTGTTTTTGGGCAAGGCCTGTACGGAGGGTCGTATAGAGGGTTTTCTGGGTGTGGGGCCCCTAGTGCGTAGGAGATCGACAAATTCACATGCACGGGTGCACGCCTGTAATGCAGAAATCCATGCATGGGGGTGCCTTAATGGGGAAAACATGCACACATGGCATGCGCACCTGTGCAAGGCACAACTACGCATACATGCATGTCTGTATTCCTAACAGTTGCGCATGTGTGCGCAGCTGTGTAGTGAACATGCACACTATGATGCGCGCATGTATGTGTGACAGAGGTGCATGCATGCACCTCTGTATGACCAATAATTGTGCATGAGTGCATGAATGGGGGATGAATAGGAACGCATGTGTGTGCACCATTGGGGAAAAATAGCCGCACCTTTGACGCAAAACTGGAGGGTGTAAAAACTTATCTTCTGTTTTTTTGTTTTGGAGATTTTGATGTTTTTGTGGGTTATGATGGCTAATAAAGTGTAGTATATGTGGATGCATGTAATCATTTGGATGATGTCAGTTCACTGGAGAGAGAGGGACCAGTCACACCTGAGAGAGGTAGTGAGGTATGAGGAGCTGACAGTCCAAGACACTTTGGCAGCATGTGGGCTACTGAAGTTTATTGAGTGTTCGCTAGTGCGGGCACATGAGTATCTTTTGCAGTTTCTGATCAGGATGTGGAGTCTTGGCCTGCATTTCTTTATGGTGTAAGGTGAGAAACTAGCCTTCACTGTGGTGGAGGATGCATATTTTTTGACTGGGCTCCCTTTTTGGGGAACTCCACTACCGAGAGAGCCCGTAGTACCCGGGGATGGTCAGTTGGTTGTCTTAGCCCGAAGATATTGTTTGGGGGAGAAATTTATGACGAGATTTGTGGTGAGTATTGGGGCGATGGACACCCTTGTACATAATTGCATAGTAGTGATGATCGTGAGAGTCTACGGGTCTCTCGTGATTCAGCGGATCAATGGAGGTTAGCTGAGGATCATGGAGAGGGCACTGGAGGGCGAGCATTTTTCTCAAGGCTTGATGCTCCATGCCAATATGGTAGGGCATCTTGATAGGTGTCGTGTTGTTGACTCAGGGGAGTTTTCCTTTAGGTATATCTTGGTTGCATGGTTTTTGGAGAGGGTGTTGATGTTGCACCCTAGAGTGTTGTTGGGTGCACCTAGTGTGCGAGATCCACGATTGAGGCTATGGGCGATGATCCTGGTTCATCACTGTGGTGGGGAGGGTGACCACTATTTCATGGCCAAGGCTGCACAAGTGTGGCATCAGATGCCACAAATCATACTATGATATCTCTATTTTTAGGTGGACTTCCGAGATGATCTAGAGATGGTGTTACCCCTAGAAGAGGTGTTCGACCACAGAGGTATGATTTGATGTTTGTTGGTTTTGATATGTAGATAGTATATCATGTATATTTTTATGTATGGGTGGATGTTGATGCTATCACTTGTTTGTTGTATGTGCAGATGAGGGACCACACGGGTGCGAGGTGGATTTGGTTAGAGCACCAGCTCATCAGGGGCCAACAAGGCCTCCACGGGGAAAGTTGCGGGAAGGAGAGCGACGACGGTGGGATGTTGTTGGGGTGAGGCCTCTTGATGATGAGAGAGAGGCTAGGAGATGTTGGTTCGATGACCCCTATGCAGGTCCATCGCATGCTCCTTCGACAACAGATGGGGGAGAGTTCAAGGATGTTCGCCACTCCTTGGAGGCGATACTATAGGGAGTGCCTGAGGGCATGTGGTCACACATCCTGGATGAGGGATTCCTGGAGTAGTGTGAGGGTCTTCTCGTGGCGTGGTAGACCGTGGTTTAGAGAGAGGCTATAGTGGGGGCAATGATGACTGGGAGGCTACCTCCAGGACCTGAGGGACCCCTAGCTAGTGGGGCTCCTCCTCTAGAGAGAGGGCCAGGTGGTGGAGCTTTAGAGGTTCCATGAGTGACTTTGTATTTATGTATTTTTTGTATCTATATAGGCTAGTGATCCCATTTTGTATATGGTGGTGTATCACCATTTTGTATCTATAGGGGTAAGGTGGTTTACCTACCTATAGATGTTGTACCTGATGTAGTATTTTTTGTAAACACTGATGACACATTGACTGGTATATATATATGACTAGATATACATGTTTGGGATCTGTGTGGTGTTCACTTGTGTTGATGTTTTTTAGTGTTTTGTGATGATGTCTAATCTATATGGTGTGACAGACTGTTAATGATTTATGTATGCATACTGGTATTTTGATGTGATAAATCCCAATCTAACACTTGGTTAGCCATATTATCTTCTATTTGATTAAATTGTCTTGGAATATGTGTAAATGTGATGGAATCAAAATATCAAGATAAAAGTCTAACTTGCAGGTATTTGTGGAAGAGGCAAGGATCGTGGACACGATACACATTGTTGAGTTGGAGGGAAACCAGTTGGGAATATAGTAGAACGCTAAGGTGATGAATATGGCGATGGTTGGCCTCAGCGAGGAGGCCAATGGCAGCTATGTACTCTTCTTGGTTATTGGTTGTTGAACCCAAATATATGTCGCTAGAGTGGAGTAGTTCATGTGAGGGTGAATAGAGGGTCCAAGCGGTTGAAGCAAGATTCTGTGTCCAACAACTAGCTTCGTCAACGTAATCGATGTGGTAGATCAATGGAGGAGGCATATGTCAATAACACAAATGATAGATTACACGTGAGGTATGGAAGAAAGAAGATTAAAAACTCTACAAAAATGTACAAAAAGAAATAGCCTAGTGTAGAATGGCTATGCTCAGGCATAAAATTTCTTTAAGTACACCCCGTTGACGGGTTTGTTGAGATGGTGGCCTTCGGGAGAGGCCATAATGTATGTTCCTTTAGTGAGGCAATGTTGGATGATGTAAGGTCCATGCCAAAGTGATTCAAATTTTCCTTGGTCAAGGGTATCGTGAGCGATATCGTAAGCAAGGACGAGGTTGCCTTCATTGATATGAGCGAATGTTGACATGGTGATCAAAGGTATCTTTTGACCATTTTTTGGCTTCCTCATTGTTTTGTAATGAATATCGACGATCCTCATCCAGGGACTCTAAGTTCATCAAACACTGCTCCATTGGCACAGTGTCGGGTAATAGCCAAATAGTGGTGCGTAAGGTGGGAATTTTGCACTCGATGGGAAGAGTGGCCTTGACCCCATGGACTAGATGAAATGGTGTGAAACCAGTGGAAATTTTCACTGCTATGCAATAAGCCCATAGCACGGAAAATAACACATGATGCCAATTGGTCTTATGTTTGTTAACTGTGCACCGCAACATGGTTTTGAGGATCTTGTTGACTGCTTCGACCTCTCCATTTGACTGAGGGTATTATGGGGAGGAAAACTCGTGGGAGAAGCCTAACCTGGATGAGAGTTTGACGAAAATCTCATTCTCTAAATTTTTCCCATGATCAGAGACTAGTTGTAGTGGTACTCCAAAACGAGAAATGACGTAGTTAAAGAAAACACGCATTGTAGTGTCAGCGGTGTTGTTGAAGGTAGGCATGGCTTCAACCCACTTGGTGAATCAATCGGCTGAAATGACGATGTATTTGTGTCCATTGCTGGATGGAGGGTTGCAAGTCATGAAGTCTATGCCCCATTTGCAAAAGGGGCCGAAAGTAATGATGGGGTGTAGAAGAGAAGGTGGTACTCATTCTTTGTTGGTGTAAATCTAACATTTGTCACATCGCTTCATAGCGTGGATGCAATCGTGAAAGAATGTAGGACAAAAGTAACCAGCATGAATGATTCTTTGAGAGGTGGACATCCCTTAGAGGTGGCCCCACAAGTTCCACTGTGGCAATAATTTAAGACTCGATCGGCCTCGTCGATAGTCAAACATCAATGGAGTACAGTCTCGACCCCTCACCAATATAAGATATCACCAATAAGTAGGTAGAGGGGAGCCTCGTGATGAAAACGTTGATGATCGTCTCAAGAGAGGTGGTTTTCGAATTTCTATGTTCGGAGGTAGAAGAAAAGATTGTCGTACCAAGGGTCATCCAAGGGGATGTAAAAGAGATGTTCATCAGGGAAGTCAATATTGACGGGGGTATAGGTAGTATTGGAGGGGAACGTTGTGATGAATTCGGTGAGGATGAGGGCTTTATTTCTCTTGGGTGTTGAAAATTCAAGGTCATACTCCTGAAGGATGACGATCCATCAGGAAAATTTACCGTTAATTTGCCAACGACTGAGAAAGTATTGCATGGGGTTGGAATCTTCTATGACTTTGGTGTTCGAAGAATAATGTAATGGCATAGATTTTGAACTGTGAGGAAGACTACAAGGGCTAGTTTCTCTTCGTGATTGTATTTCAAGAGTGTCCCTGAAAGGTTTACTAATGTAGTAAATTATGTGCTCATGGTCGTCATCCCCTATTTGGATGAGAACTCCTACTACTGAGACAGTTGAGGCCGATATGTAGAGGATATATTTGTGGTTATAGTCAGGTGGAATAATCAATGAGGCATTGGAGAGGGCCATTTAAGATCATCAGAAGCAGTTTGAGCATGTTTGACCCATTGGAATGGAATATCATGATGTAAGAGGTGAAGGAAACCATGTTCTTGAGTGGCGTAATCGGGGAAAAGGTGGCGTAAAAAGTTATCTTTTCCTTGTAGGCTCTGCAGTTGGCGTAAATTCCATGGTTGGGGAATTTCCGTGATGGCTTGGACCTTGAGGGGGTCAACTGTAATGCCACATTGGGAAACGATAAATCCAAGGAGGCGCCCAATGGTGACGTAGAACATGCACTCGAGGGGGCTCAAGAGGATGTTGTACTGACGACACCATTGGAAGATGATTTGTAAATCATTGAGATGTTGAATGTGTTTGTTGGAGCAAGTGGTGAGATCGTCCAAGTAGGCGAGAATGATTTGATCCAAATCATGAAAAATGTATGTCATGGTGCGTTGGAAAGTGGCTCCTGCGTTCTTAAGGCTGAAAGGCAAGACACAATATGCAAACGTTCCCCAGGGGGTAGTGAATGTGGTTTTGTACTGATCAGCTGGGTGAATTTGAATTTGGTTGTAGCCAGAGAAACCGTCCATGAAAGATAGGGCCTCGTGACTGGCACAATCGTCGATAATTTGGTCGATAAAGGGCATTGGAAAGTTGTCCTTGGGATAGGCGTGATTGATATTGCGGAAGTCCTTACAGATGCGGATAGTGCCATATTTTTTGTGCATAGGAAGGCGTGACACTTTCACTAGTGCTTAGGGTGTAAGAAAAGGTAGAGGGGGTACCATAACTAGGTTGGACTGTGGGGTGTATTGTGGGTGCTGGAAGTGGTCCGCTGGTGGGTGGAGGAAAGGTCAAGGGGTATGGTTGTGGATAAAGGGGAGGATTATAATAAGGTGGTCTGCCATATGCTAGTGGATATTGAGTTGTTCCATACATCGGTGGTTGTTTGGGATGTGAATTGTGGTGTGTAATGGTAATAATTAATCCATCCACTGAGTGAGACATCCCAGGTTTGTCCTGGCCGAACGGAATGGGTCTCGAGGCGTTAGGTAATACCGTATAAAAGTACTCTAACTGTGAGTAAATGAGTTCAAACTATTGGTCCTTGCTAATGGCTTCTTCTTCAGACTGGGGGAAGGTGGTGGCCACATCTTTGGCGAGGAGGGAAACAAGTGATTTGAGGAACCAATTGAGACATTGTTGTGGAGTAGCTTCAGCTTTGCAGAGACTACATCGCCAATGCCATTCATGAATGTGGTCAACGATGTGCATAGTGGAGGTTTGTTTAAATTCTGAGAGTAGTTCAAGGCCATTGTCATGATGAATTGGTAGTTGAAAGAAGGTCAATAATGCTTTGGCCAAGGATTCAAAGGTCACATGGGACCCATATTTTTCTTCTACATACCACTTAGTTGATGGGCCAGTGAGTGTATGTTGAAATAACCTCAATCAGACAGAATTTTCCATGATGATGTTTGAAGAGAACCATAAGTGGAAGGTCATGATATGGTTGGCGAGATCCTCTCCCAGTTTTCTTTCAAACTTTGGGATGTCTGAAGGCATTTTGGTAGGCATTGTAGGCCATGTGGGGTCATGCAATATAGGATCATTGGTGAGTTTAGCCAGATCCGATATGTTAAGGGAAGCCAAGTATGGCATATAAGGTGATGGCAGAGGATTGGTTCCGGCCATGGTCTGAGTGTTTTGTGTACCTGAAACTTGAGGGAGACTAGGTGGGTTTGTAGTTCCCCCTTGAGAAGAAGTTGGCCCCCCACTTCTGTGTAAAGGATAGTGTGGGGATGTTTGACCTTGGGAAGTGGACCCAAGTAAAGTGGAACCAAGAAAAGATGATCCTAAGATAGTAGCACTCACAGGGGTGTGGGAAAGTATGGCCAATGAGTTGGAAAGACTAGGAACTCCCCCTAAAATGGGAGGGATATTTAGCAGGTGTATGGAATGAATGGGATTCTGTGGGTCCCCTATGATGTCTAACTAGCAAAGTGGATGTGTGCAAATGGTGATGAGAGAAATTAATGAACAAGAGACTTTGTCTAACTTGTACCTTCACAATATATCTCACAATCGTATGTAATCACACGAACAACATACATAAATCAATTGATAAGGAAGCATACATGTGGGTAGGTGGATTTTGTCTGCGTGGAAGAACAAAGAAAATAAGTGTTTGTGTCCTAAAATACGTAACGTCCTTCCTCTCAAACAACACTGGACTTTCCAATAGCACTCAATTGTGGGTTCTGAAGCCACCAGAAGAGGAACTAGTGAAGGATGAAGTAATCAGTTATAATGAGGGGTAGAGGGTGCATATCCCGAAAGAGCTAGCTATATTTCCCAAAAGGAACACAAAATCTGATCAAGGTGCAATTGCAGCCCACAATTGCCACCTGGGTAGATTTCTTAAAATTTGGTCACTAGGTACCTCGGTCAAAGTGCGACATTTAGATTTTCGGCCTAAGAAATCGGTCAGATCTCATCCAAGAAGTGGGTGCCTCAAGGAGGGAGGCACAAAACAATCATGCCTCAGCCTTTAACCCTTCATGGGTATCTCCTTGTCTTATGGTGTAGGAACACTTTGACTTGGAGGATTTAAAGTTCCCTATTTGACAACTTCTATTGTTTGAAGATGTGAGAACTATATAACAAGGAGTTATTTGGATGCCTATCCCCGAAATCCTACCTAGAATAAAACATTTCTTTTGTCACCTTCTATGGAGGAAAACTTAGTGAGTTTTTAGAAAAAAATTAGATGTGATTGTTTGAGAGATTGGGGGTGTGAGCCAATCTCGTTGAAATTAAGTGGGAGTGGATAGCTTCATCAAGAAAAGGGTGGGGTGTTTCAGAATCCCTTTTGAGGAAACTTACTTCAACCTCCACGTTTTGAGATAGAAACTATGTGAGTGACTGGTGACTTTGTGTGTGAACAAGTGAAAGTGTGCCAAAATGTTTTTAATAAATTAGGTGTCACCTTGTTGCATGTGGACTTCGCTTGGTCATTACAAGTCTTGATTACCTAATTAACTAAATGTCATTGGTGAAACCTTGCGGAATTTTAAAGTCCCTAGGAAACTAGCATGTGGACATGTGGGTCCTTACTATTCCTTTAACTCCCTAATGTGATTTAATCTAAGAAAGCTTTGAAACTATCCTAGATTGTGCATATGTGGGAATGTATGGGTCCGTTACAAAACCTTTAAACTTGCCTAGTGATTTAATCTAAGAAAGTAAACTTCAATCACTATCCTATCTTTGTAGCATGTGGGCATGTATGGCCCCGTTATAATCTTAAGATTTGTTAGAAATAAAAAATAAGAGGAGTCCCAAGGGGGTTGTTTTCCTCTCCTAAAGATTTTGTCTTTTTAGGGGAGATGAAATTTTTCCTCAATCTCTTTTTGATTCTCAAGATCGCTTTGGGGCATGAGAAAAGAGCATACTCAATGATTGATATCCAATTTCTGGTTCCAATGCAAGTTTTATATGTGATTTAAAAAATGATTCCAACTTATACTCTTAGTCAAAGCAAGCCATCCACATGGAAAAATGAAAGTAAAAGAGGAAATAATGATTTTAACCCCCTAAGTTCCTATGTTTTGACTAATCCATTTATATGGAGAGGGAATATAAGTGTGGTGAAGATTACAATGTGCATGGAATCAATTTTAAGAAGGCTATGGGCCTTCCACAAATCACAAAAAGCTTACAATGTGTGTTTTTCTGCACAGGTGTGTAGGCCTTAGAATAGATAGAGGCGTTGTGAGTGCCAATGCATGAACTGAAAGTGACTTATGGGTGCAGGTGTGTAGAAAGCGCTGAGCAATATAGTGGTTTTGGCGCATCTATGCTGAAGATGTGCATGTGGGTTAAAACATGCGCGCACTATCTGTTACACAGTCGTGAAGAAAATTTTAGATGAAATTCTCTCTGTTTAGCTTTGAAATTGGCTTTTTGTAGGTCGTCTTAGGCCAGTTATGGTCCCTGCAAGTTAAATAAACAAAACGAAGAGATAAAATGACCCAAATGGGGTAGGAAATTGATACCTTTCCCTAGTGGAGTCGTCAATCTGTTGCACCTCTTTTGTCACCTAAATGAGCAAAAAAAGGGTGCTTGTAAGCCCAATTGGGTCAGCTAGGCAAGACAACAATAGAGGAAAGAGTTATAAGTATAAAGCATAAAACATAAGCAAAGAATTAAACAAAGAACGATAAAAAAAATTAAACTAGAGTGCATAAAGAAATTAGAACGAGAAATAAACAAGACTCATGCCACCAATGGAAATGATTGTATTAGTGGAAATAAAACACCAAAGAGAAAGGGAGACATTAGGTCCCCTCTTCCTCCAAGGGAGGGATCTCGAACCCCCAAATATTGAGCTTTTCTTACAAGTAAGGAACTAAAATGAAATGGTGAAGAGAATCCAAAGAACATCTAATCTAGAGGTATATGAATGGCTAACTAAAATGGTGCTAGCATGCTCTTAATAAGGACAGAGGATCCTCCAAGAGAATATCAATAACATAACAATTAAAATGAATTCCTTGAAAATATAGTGCACCCATGGATTTTGTTTATAGCATAGCTTTGAGGTATTATGCAACCAATTCTTAGTGTGAATAAGGGGCCCTTTAGGTCTTTGACCAGCCCCCTAGTTGGATTAAGCCAAGATTTGGATGTCAAATCAACTTGGAAGTTGAACCAGAAGTGGGTGGAAGGCCGACCAATATCACAAATGCACCATTTTGAGGTGTGGTGTCTTTTTGCATCCACAGTCGTGCATCAGGCACATGTGCACTTTTCCGACATTATCTGATTGTCGCACGTGCGCACACATCTTGTATATTTTTTGCGCATGCTAATTTTATTGTTGGTTGTATAGTTTTGGACCTTTTGGAGATGCATTGTTTGTCCATGAGTGAACTAATGAGTGTTTTGAAGATGTTAGATTCCTATAAAGATTTGCAGACAAAATTATGGTGACAACACCCTTCCCTCTCCTTGCCTTGGCAGACAAAGAACAATCCTCTTCATCATCATGATTTTATGAAGATCCATCTATGGTGTTCCGCCTGAACTCCTCCTACACCAAATCCGACCATAGTCGTTCCCAATATGGAAAATTTTCCCTTCCATTGACAGAGTCTTGATAACTATTCCAACTCTTGGGAAGTCTTAGGAGAGACAAGATCACCAAATCATCATCAACGACTATTATTCCCACACTCCCCAGCTCATCCTGACATTGGACAAACTTCGTGAGATATTTTGGAATGGAGTTGCCCTTCTCCATCTTGATCTTCCTAAGTTTATCTTTGAGCGCCAATTTCCTATGGTCATTGTTGTTTTGGAATAGATCCTTCAAAGTCTTAAAAATTTCATATGGTGTGACTTTCCCATGGAGGCTTGAGACAATGTGGTCTTGTACTCCCTCCAACTGAATCATCCTCGCCTTTGCCACTTTATTTTGCCATGCATCAAGATTTGTAGCATCTGGCTTAGGAACATCTTTGTCAATGAATTCCTTCAAGCCATTGTCTTCGAGTACTACCTCCATCCTATCCTTCCGAGCAATGTAGTTCGATCTTCCCTCGAGTGCATACTCTACCCTCAAGCCATTGAAATCCATTTCAATATTGAATTAGTTGTAGCACCAAGAAAATTCTTTCTGCAAATTTGAATTCTATCCAATCACAAACTCATCTTTTGCAATCATCTGCACTCTGATACCATGTAGAATTTTTAATAAAAATTTTGTATTTCCTCGATTCTCCTGATATAACAATTATATGCCACTATTAAATACATAATCACTTCTACTAATATTCTTGCGAAATTTAAAACACGATCGCCAATTGCAATATCAAGAAGAAAGATCAATCACACATAATGTAGATGTTTTACCCGGAAAGAATAAAGCTAAAAACCCCACTATCATATATTATGTATATCATGGATCATGAAACGATATCATACAAAACTCTAATCCAAGAGCTCTCAGTACAATACAATCGTCTCACACTATCATACAAAAATCAACAAATACAAGTCCAATTCTCTGCCTCCAGATATCTTGCCTCCTCTACGCAATCCCTGCTAATGGAAAACCTACAAATGAATTCGAATACCTATTTCCTAGGTTTTTCATTGCTCATGGGAACATCCAATGTGTGTGTGATTTCATGAGTTCACTTCACTCAAATCACAACTGATAGCCAAATTGTCCCTTTCACCTGTTATCTCAACTGGGTCTCCACTGGATCTGACATGCATGTAGTTAATAGTGGTAAATATTCAGTTGCATGTGAGATCATTGATTGTGAATTAATTAATAATTAATTCACTGAACTCTCACTAGTGTAAGTTCAGTTACAACTAGTACAAATGAGCTTAACTCACTTAACTGAGTTAAACTACTTCACAACTCACATAACTACACTTATAACTCTTCCACTTCCACTTGTGACATGTATGTATTTTCATGCAACAGACCATGATGCAAAAGACTACCCAACACTATTGGGAAAAATACAAGAAAAAATGAACCAAAAGAATTAGAATGTTCAGTGGATTTCACAAAATCTAGGTATGATGGGAAGGATATCAACATAGTTACTCAAGGAGGAGCCAATATGGGAGCTGATGCAACAAATAAGGATCAATCTCAACACTAGTTGTTCTAGAAGAACACTGAGCCACATAAGCATTTTGACATGCAAAAAGAAAAGGAGACATTTAAGGAGATTTGATAGGATATTATAAAAGAGAACATTGCATCTACATCAATTGCAAAACGGATTTAGGATCCACGATTGTATGAAATTCCACCTTCAATAGATCACACCAACAAAGGAAAACCTTGATAGCAAGTAAGTAACCTAAATAATTTCCTACATTCATGTGTAAAGTTATTGAATGATCCATCATTCATTAAGGTATTACCGAATTTGATAGAAATATGAAACACATAAGTAGAAGGGAAGTTATAATAAAAGACAATTAATCATCGCCATACAAGAAGAAGAACAAGTAGGGAATTCAGGTTAAATGCCAACATTGGGTATTTCAATATGGGAGATATCATACTTTATTTAGGATCTGGAGTGAATGTCTTACCTAAAAAGACATGGAAGTGTATGGGAGAACCAACGTTAGGATATTCACTTTCCCAGTTCAAATTGACAAATAATCATAGAGTGTTACCAAGTGGAAGACTTAAAGGTGTGACAGTAGGCTTGGATGGAGTGTGCATTGTGGCAGATTTCAAATTTATATAAATAGTAGATGGAACAACACCCTACCCAACATTACTAAGACTAGGTTGGGCATTTGATAATTGGGTTGTCATCAACTTGAAGACATGGAAAATGACTTTTGAATAAGGAGGGTACAGAGTGGTTGCATCACTAGATTCCTCAGAAGGAGAAAGGTTTGTAGAGGCGACATTTTTGGACTTGGAAGAAATAAATCATTTATATAGGACTACCACGCAAGAAGAAGATTATGTCAACCCAACTATAGATGGGGTACTTAGTTGGAGAAGAATTACATATTGTGCCTTTGAATCAGATAAAGTTATGGAAAACTAGCAACAGAGACTACATGAAGTCTCCACAAGGAGGTGCACAAGAATAGAGTGCACAGTAAGGTGGGTCAGTATATAGGTAAGGGAAACTCTCACTTTTCATGGTTTGAATGACTTTTAAGAATTCTTGAAAAATTATGAGGAACAAGTTTTGAAAAATCAAAGGTTGTTAGCACTAGATATTTAACTCAAGGAAACACCTACAAGATGGTGGGGTGTGCACAAGGAAAAAATTAAATACTAGTATCAGTGTAAAAGGTTATAGTGCATTAGATTTGCTAAATAACAGGGGGACAATAAATTGTAGAAATATGATGGACGAGGAAGTCCAACTAAGCACATAGATAAATGTAGAACACAGTGGAGGTTGACACCACCTGAAGAATGGACTCATTACTTTATTCATACATTGGAAAGGATACCAGAGAACTAGTAGATAGATCAGGAACTACATAAAGGAACTAGAGAATGGATAGTATTACAACAAAATTTAGTGGTAACTTTCTCCTTTGATCACGAGAACCCTAATATCTATTGAGCCCTAATGTTGATATAGGGAATGATATTTTTTGAGGAAAATTAGGTGGAAATTATAACAAAGTATCAGCAGCATAACAAACAGACAATCAAGGATTTACTCTCATGTTATCATGTTGCAGAGGATACACTAGAAGACGATGATCTGTGCAACATCCAGATAACAAATATGGAAGGAGAACGAGAGGTGGAAGGTCCATCATCAGAGTCAGAGGCATTTTATGCATCAATTAAGGTCAAGAAAGTCAACATTGGGAGAGAAGAAAACCCTAAAATGGACAACATTGGATACTACTGGGATGAGCAGACACTAGAAAGGATAATAGAGTTACTGCGTGAATATAATGAATTGTTTCCAGCAACCTCTATACAGATGAAAGGAATATCATGTGAGTTGGGTGAGATCTATATACCCCTAAAACTAGATGCTCGACCTGTTAGACAGAGACCTTACAGGTTGAATCTAGGTATAAGAAAAAAATGAAAGCATAACTTGACCAAATGATAGAAATTGGTATCATAGAGCTAGTGGAGGAATACAAATGGATCAGTCCCATGGTAGTCTAGGAAAAGAAACAAGGGGGAATGATAATTTGTGTAGATCTAAAGAAATTGAATTATGCTTTCTTACATGATCCTTTCTCTACCCCTTTTACAGATGAGGTCTTGGAGAATGTGGGAGGCCAGGAAGCATATTCATTCATAGATGGATTCTCCAGTTATCATCAGATTAAAATAGATCTAGAGGATAAGTATAAGACCACATTTGCTACAGAGTGGGGATCCTATCAGTCTATTGTTATGCCCTTTGGAATGAAGAATGCACCTATTATCTTTTCAAGGGTGGTCATAGTTGGTTTTAAAGATTTCATACATAAGTTCTTAGAAGTATATTTGTATGAGTGGAATATTTTTAGTCTTTTGAAAAATCATGTAGAAGTCCTAAGAACCATGTTGGACAGGTGCAAGAAATGTCAGATCTCATTAAACATCAAGAAATGCATTTTCATCACACCTTTTGGGATACTATTAGGACATGTGGTATGCCGACAGGGGTTACTAGTTGACCCTGCTAAGATTGTTGTAATTGTGAACTTACCACCACCAAAGTCATTTTACCAGTTAAGAGCGTCACTTGGAAATAAAGGGTACTATAGGAATTTTATCAAGGTCTATGCACAAATTATTGTGCCGATGGAAAATCTTTTGAAGGACGCAAAATTTCAATGGAACGAGGATTTTCAGGAGGGATTGGATACTTTGAAGGAAAATATGGTGACAACACCTATTTTAGTGTTTCCAATTTGGGAAAATAAATTTCATGTGCATGCAGATGAATAAACAATATCACTTGGATCAATTTTGGCACACCTAGGAGCAGGTGACTTAAATCATCCTATATCCTTTGTAAGAAGGAAGTTATCAGAATCAAAGCATAATTACAACACAACAAAAAGATAAGGTCTAGACATGGTGTATGCACTATAGAATTCATACATTACTTATTGGGAAAGCACTTTAAAATGTTCATAGATCATTCTTCCCTCAAATATCTAGTCAACAAGCCAGTGTTCGGGGGGGGGGGATCTATAGATGGCTATTATTGTTCCAGGAATTTGATTTTGAAGTAATAGTTAAACTAGGGAAACTAAATGTAGAACCATATCACTTATCAAGAATATCCAATGGAGAAGAACCTACTAACTTAGAAGAAAAATTCCCTGATGCACAATTATTTTCAGTATAGATATATGATGAGTACTTTTTTTATATCATTGAATTCTTGAGCACAAGAGTTGCGCAAAAGGAGTTTAGTACCCTGCAAAATAAAAACTTGGTTTTCAAGGCTGTAGACTATGAACTAATTGCATGTAATTTATACAAACTAGGCACCGATAACATTTTGAGAAGGTGTGTGATGAAACATGAATGACCCATGGTTCTAGAAGAGGATCATGAAGATATAGTTGGAGGAAACTATGCATGAAAGGATAGTGTGCATAAGGTATTTCACACATGGTTATAGTGGCAAAAATTTCATAAGGATGCAAAATAATATTTTCAGAACTTTGATGTCTATCAAAGAGTTGGAAAACCCAACAGGAGGGATGAGATTCCCCTAATACCCCAAGTAACTCTTTAGGTATTTGAAAAGTGGGAAATATATTTTGTCGGACCTACTAATCCACCAGCAAGAAGGTCAGGAGAAAGATACATAATTACTGTGACAGAATGTTTAACCAAATCGGTAGAAGCAACATGAGTGAAGGATTGCAGTGCAGAGACAACAACACACTTCTTATTTGTGGAGGTGTTGGCGGGCATAAGTGACACACCATCAACTGGAAGAATATATCTGGACTAGGGTTGTCTAATTAACCCAAGTTGTTTGGTGTGATCTACTCTGATAATTTTAATGGCTTTGTTAGCCAACTAGGGTCCTATAACAAAGAAATCAACTACTCTAAAGATAAAACTATAATACTATATACGTGAATCTAATTATTTACAAGTTTTTCAAAAACATAAATATAAGTATGTGATTATGAACAAAGTATTTACAAATTGCAATTTTCTGATGAATGCCTTGCGAAATCAATGTTTGATAATTTTTTTCGAAAGTAGATAAAGAAAACACATATTTTTATATTTTCTGTTTTATAATCTAAGAACTTAAAAAAAATGATAATAAAACATAATCGGAAACAAGGATAGGGTAATGGTCACAAAAAAATTAATCTGTCTTGTGTCACTAGTAAAATAGACTAATAACAAAAATTAAATGTGAATAAAACTAACCTAAAATTAATCTCATGCAGTGTCTATGTCTCTATGGAATCCAAACCTCTAGCTATCTTGCTTGTCAGAGAAATCTGCGACAGACTTGTACTAACATCTCTTGAATACACTCAAGGTGTTTATTGACAGCTAGGATAAAATAGCATAGTACAAAACACGTGGATACAGTGATCTTATAATGATGAATGGTTACAATAAAGAAATTTTAATGTGAAGCATTCATTTTATATATCAATTGAACGTCAAGCGTAAACCATGATATTAAAATTGAAACAACAATCACAGATATAATATATATGAAACAACAAATTATAGACAAAATTTTAAAGCACTGAATAAGATGGAATATTATATGTCATTGAGGGTAAAGCTATGCAACATATTAATATTCCAAAATATAAGAGACAAAACATAAATGAAACAATGTCACATTGGTCTAAAGCCGAATTGTAGGAAACTTGACCATTAAGTTCTGAAAATTACATGTCCATAATATGTTCCAATCAAAGATGATCTGTCACTAACAAAGTGAATAGTATTTAAAGTATCATGAGATCCACATACTCATATCTCATAGGATAGAGATGGATCTCTCAATATTAAGCAAAATTACAAAAATAGTGGATTTGGAAACCACTTACAATGGAGTTGGTTTATTCATAAATATATCAAAGCATGAAGAAAAAGAAACTACTAATCACTTGCTTATAATTGAAAGATATTTACTCCCAGTAATCAGCAGCAGGATCTCCAATTTCCTAAAAAAAAAAAAAACAATTTTAATAAATTAGAAAAAACAATTAATCATAACTAATTACTAACTTTTATACGAAAAGAGACTTGGATACAGAATCGAATATTTTGTATCCAGACTTAATTTTAGTAAATCAAATCAAACTTCAAATCTATTTAGTCTGAATTAGATAACAGGAATAAAATGGAAGGATAATAAAATTATTTTACCATTTAAAAATTGATTAAAGAAGGATCAATCCATTCAGAGTTTATTACTACCATGACATTAGTGGCATTTTTAATGACTATGTTTCCATATCTTTTGATACGTTTGGTCTCCTTGTCTGCATGCGCTTTGAGATCAACTATTTCTTGCTTTAGCAGGCCATTCTGAGCAGTGAGAGTTTTGATTTTGGCCTGTAGGAGAGGGATGTCGATATAATATTGTTCAATGCATTTGAAACAACCATCACAGTGGACATGAGAGGTGGTAGGTCGATGAAGGACAAATTCGCCCATGGGATCATTAGTCTTATCTATTTTTTGCTTCAGATTATGACTAATATTAGAGAACCCTTATTGGCCTTTAAGGCATGGTGGAACATTTGACGCAAAATCATATGGTTCAGTGGGACCGGTAATTTCCTTCATGGGACCCTACAAATATGGATCTTCCCAAAATAGAAAGTATTCTATCTCAGTATTTGAACCCTCATCGATATCGATCGGACTGATCGAGCTCAAATGAGTATCAATTCAGTTCCTTAGTTTCCTCAAAATTAGGCGACCTTCCTTCTTGTTCTTGAACCCTAAGTTTGTGCAACACTGTTTTGGTCCTTTGCGTGGTTTCTCGACATATGACTCAATAATAATGTTCATGATAGAATCAATATTGGGCACAAGAGGGTCAATTAACTTCAATTCAACAGTCTCTTTCTTAGGAAATCCTGTAGGTGAAGACTTACTCGACATCCTTACATGTAGAGGGTTTTTGATGGCGAAGTTTGGTCCATTGATTGAAATACCGAACTGGTTTTCAATCTGTGGCTTGTCTAAATTAGGGTTTGTTGTAGGAATAGTCTGGTCAAAACCATTCCTTATAAAAACAATTTACCAACAGTCACCGATGGTCGATAGGTGATGCATCAACAATATCTTAACCAATCCATGATGGAAGAGGCTTTAATCAACACTATGTCATTTATATCTTTTGGACATTTTATAGAGACTTTTCAACAAATAAAATGGCATAACTAAATTGAAACCAATGAAATGCATGAGTAAATGGATATGGTAGAGGAAGACCAATCTATATCGACCCTCACATGTCACAAATTTTTTGAGAATTAACAATAAACCATGCCACCTAGGTTTCGCCAGGGAGATAGGGATACCTTTTTCACAACAATTGATCTTTCGGTATGTCATAACCAAACCCCATGAGACTCCTTCGATTCGAGCATTTTTGAACCACATTTCACCCTTTGTTGGAAGCCCTATCACTTTGCTAAGGATTTCCTCAGTTATTTCTAACTGTGTATCTCCAATTTTATCTCTACAACCATAGAAGGTTTGCACGAAATATTTAGCCACATGAAGATTATAACCCTCAAATTTATTAAGGAAAACATCCCATACATGGCTTTTTAGGTCATCAATCACATCATCGTGAGAAAGTAAAGCCTGACATCCATTCGGCTCCAAGCGAATGACAGGCACCATGACAAATGTAACCAGGATGCAACATGGGTTACTCTAGATAGTTTTAGGTTCGAATCGTGTAAGCAGCAGAAACAATTCTAAATGGAGAGTGGAGACATAAACATAACATATCATGTGTGTTACCATAAATTGAATAGTGGGAGTAAAAACCAGGGGTTTTATTGTAATCCTTAACATCCCTTGTGATGAGAGCCAGATGTAAAGAGTACCAAAACCCTATGCATGTAATGAAAGGCTCATTAATATGTTAAGAAAACAAGGTGAGGTGAGGTGAGGATGCAAGTACAATAGGTGTGTATTCAATTTTATAACTGTTGCTACAACCACCGAATTTGTGATGGGACTATCAAAAATATCAAAGGCTCTTCACCAATCGAAAACTATCAAACGATTGAAATAATAATCATATTAATCACAAAAATGGGTCTAACAACCATTTTATAAGATTTGTATTTCAATTTCATATGAATGTTTTGTTGAATGATATACCTAAGGAAAAAACTTGTTTAAAACAACAAGCCAAGTTTTATCTTTAATTCATTCTTGCAATCATGAATTAAAGATAAAACAATGGAAAATCGAAATAGTAAAAATTAATAAGGTAGGCTTCAAACCAACAAATCATTTCCAAACTCAGAAGGATGTCTAGAGATTCGAGGTGGTGGTAGCCAAAGAAGAGTGTAATCTCTCTCTATTGTATCAAATATCAAGAAATCATATTTGGCTACAAAAAATGGCAACGTACTGGGCGAAGCAGTTATCTCTGCATCACCAGAAAATTCATGTTAGGGTGAACTAGAAAAAAATGAAAATTTGAGAAAATATTGACAACAAATCAAGAATTCAGATCAAAACTCAGGAAATAACATAGTCTAGCATCAGATGTGTTTCTGTCAAAAATGTAATTTGGTATCAAATCTAAATTATGAGTGAAACGATGTTTTAGGCAACCGCCTCTAATACTGTTGACAGGGCCACTACTACCAGCAGGCATCCATAGACTCGGCAGGGATGTCATTTAACCCACTCTAAAACCTCTATCCTATCCAAGATTCATACATCCATGGTAAATAACATATTTAATTTTTATCAATTTGGAAAGACATACCTGATAATTTTCTTAAACCTGACATTGCTTCGCTGCCAGAAGGCATGTTCAGTACCCCGACAAAGTTGCTTTGGTATCATGCATGCATTTAACCACTACCAAAAGACCTGTTCAGTGTCTCGGCATGTTTACAAACACTTACCACACCTTTCACTTCTTTCAACTCTCTAGAATTAATTTACAAATTTGCAGAAACTTTATGATATTAAAGAGAGTAGGGTGATATTGAAAATTTCAGATTTTGAAAACAAAATTTGATCTTATATAATTCATCTTCTCATTTAATGATCTTTACCATGATATGAACACTTAGATTTATGTTAAGAAACCATCTCAAGGACATGAAGGTATAATTTAGTTGTTTTCTCAAAAAAAATGGACATCGATAAGAGTTTTATTAATAATAATCGTATCCTCTCGAGATTTTGAAAAGAAACTAGCAACATTGTTTTGAACAAATTTTATCTCATGCTAATCTGAGTTTTAGCATTTACATCTCTGGTGCTTTGAAAAATCATCAGTTGTTTCTCTTGGATAAAAATTATGATTTCCCTTCCATAAATGAAATTGTGACACAAATATAATTATTCAGAAAAAAATAAAAAAACAAGCAAAATCAAAAGAACCAAAATAAAAAACAGAAAATCAAATTAAAAAAAATGAAAATATGTACAAAGAGATGGATCAGGAATCATCAGGTGAAATACCTTTTGAGAGACTGGCCATTCACTGCGAAAGTGTCTGGCTGTCTCTCCAAATCTTGTAGGCAGAAAGAGCTGGGACCTAATTTTTCAGAAATTACAAATGGTCCCAACCACAGATTCTAGAACTTAGTGTGTTCTCCCTTTCCCTTGTGAGCTTTGTCCCACTTGAGAACCAAATATCCGACATCGAAATTCCTATCCAAATAATAATTTGAATCAAACCATCTTTTTACAATTTGCTGGTGTTGATCCAATTTCTTCTTTTCTTGTGCCCTTACTTCTTCCAATTTTAACAAGGCATTAATTCGACTTTCTAGGGGAGGGCACTCCTCTTCTTGAAATTTCTGCGATAATTGTAGAGAAGGAAGTAGAACACGTGGAGGGAGAATTGCTTCTCTTCCGTAGATGAGAAATAAAGGGGAATTACAACTAGAGTCTTTTGGTGTCACCCTATAATCCCACAGTGCATTATAGAGTGAAATGTGTCAGTTCTTGTGATTCTTTGAAACTGTCCTCTTAATGATCTTGATTAATTTTTTGTTTGTTGATTCTGCTAAACCATTTCCTTGAGGGTAGTAGCTGGTAAAATATTTCAGTTTAATCCCTTTTTCCAAGGCAAGGAAGTTCATATCGAGGGATGAAAAGTAAGAGGTGTTATCAAAGACCAAACATTTGGGAATGCCCAATCGAGTGATGATATAAGAGTTTAGGAAAGATACTACCTGATTTGTGTTTACCACTTTCAAAGGTGCATCTTCAGACCATCTAGTAAAATAATTTGTTGATGTAATGATATACTTGTTTTTCTATGAAGAAGAAGGGTTAATTGGTCCTATGATGTCAAGACCCCATTGTTGAAAAGGGGAATCTACAGTGACAGGATGCAAAGGAAATGTTGTCTTTTTCACCCGTCCTGGAGCCTTTTGGCAGATTATGCATTTACGACACATCACATGGGAATGTTTAAACAAACTGGGCCAATAGTACCCAACTCTTAACACTTTGTGAGCAGTGGTGTCTCCACCGAAGTGACCACCAACTTCACCTGCATGAAGTTCATATAGCATTTTATCCACTTCTTCCTTTTCTAAAAAACGCATAAGAACACCATCAAAGTTCTTTCAAAATAATACATCATTAATTAACTGGAAAAATGCAGATTTTAATCTGAGTGCTCTTATGTTTTTAGGATCAATATAGCGAGGAGCAGATCTATGTGTCAAATAAAATTTAATTTTCTCATACCAAGAGTTAGCAACAACTTGTGCACAACTAATTTGTTTTTGGTTATGCTGATTTACAATTAAGATGTTGATTTGACCTTCCTGTTATTTAACTAAATCAGTCACTAGTTTACACAGGCACTGACCTCTAATAGTCTATGCAAGGGTTATTTCAAGGTCATACTCCTGTAACGATGTCATCCAATTTTCCCTTTTCTCACCTAGTTCTTTTTGTACTAACATGTTTCTCACTGCTGGGTAAGGAACAATAACTTTGGTTCTAGATTTCAGCAGGTATGACTAAAAGTGTTTCACTGCTTTAAAAATAACATATGCATGTTGATCTACTACTGGGTAGTTAATATCTTCTCCTTTGAAGGATGACCTCATAAAGGAAATAGGTATCTCATTTCTTTCAATGTTTTTCTGCATTAACACAACAACATAAGATCGGTTAGATGCAAAAGTGTAAAGAGTGAATATCTGAGAAAAACTGGGACTCATCAAAAAAGGCGCTTCTACTATTTCTTTTCTAATGGAGTCAAGAGATTGACTTTATTGCGGTCCCTAATGGTACAAAACATATTTTTTAATTAAATTTTGTAATGGTCTTACCATTTCCGAGAAACTTGGGACAAATCTTCTGATGAAATTAATCTTGCCCAAAAAGGACTGCATGGATTTTTTGAAAGAGGGAGAGGAGAGTTCAATAGCTTGGGTTCTTTCAGGGTCAATAATCATTCCATATTTATACACTATAAACCCAAGTAGTTTTCCATGTTCTACTGCAAAGAACTATTTCTTAGGGTTGAGAGATATTCCATACTTGCGGCATCGTTCTAGGACAGCTTTGAGGTGAGACAAGTGATCTTTCTTTTTTCTAGAGAAGATAGTGATGTCATCAAGATAGACGATGACTGATTGGTTTATGAGTCCACAAAAACAATGTCCATTTCTCTATGAAAAGTGGCACCTATGTTAATTATTCCAAAAGGAATTTTCCTGTAGGCATAAGTTCCCCATGGGGTACGAAAAGTGGTTTTAAGCTGATCTGAGGGAGACATGAGGACCTGGTTGTATCCCGAAAAGCCATCTAAAAAATATAGTCTCTCAGAACCAGACACCTATTATAAAATTTGTTCCATTGGAGGAACATGGTAGTTATCTTTATCAGATGCTCTGTTTAGGTTTAAAAAATCGACACAGAGTCGAATTTCGCCACTTTTCCTCCTTACAGGAACTAGATTAGACACCCACTGTGTGTGCCTTACAGGGAACATTATCTTTGCAGTTAGTAATTTATTCAGTTATTTTTTAATGGTGGGTTCTAATTTAGAGTTCATCTTCCTCAATTTCCATTAAAAAGGCTAAGCCTAGGATTTCATGGGGATGACATGTTGTATGATGTTAGGGTCGAATGTTTTCAAGTCATCATAAGTCCAAGAAAAAATGTCTTTAAATTCTTTAAACAATTTTATGAAATCAGAACGTTCTTGTTTGGAGCATCCCATTCCCAAATTAATATTTTGAGGTTTGTCCTTTGTTCCTAAATTAACCGACTCGTAAATCAAAGAAGAACTGCTTGTTTTACAATTAACTTCCCCTCTAAATTTATCATGCAAGCAATAAAATTTCTCTAGTCTTACAACAGATATGGGGATAGAGTTTACCAAATCAGACGTCGATTCAGGAGATCTATGATCTTATATTACCGTGAAGTTTCAGAGGCTCTCATCATGAGTGCCTTCATCAATGACTGCACCTTGGAAGGTGTCTTCCATATGCAAGAACTTGATGATTTGTTGGTCATCGTCGAACACTCTCCAATTGGTGATGTTATCCAAAATCGATGGCCTAAACACCAATTCAATCGAAAACTCATTAGGAGAAATACCTTCTGTAGGAAATAGTTTATAAGTGACATTATCCAATAAACCAACCTCCAAATTACTCAGTCTAGGAATGGAATTTATGTTAAATGGTGAAAAGTTTTGCATTAAAATCCATACCTCAGTTTGGTAGCTTTTTAGATGTGGTGATAAGTAATGTATGGAGTTTCTTACCTGCCTAAACATGATTTATGAATCACAAAATACCATTAAATTCCATACGTCCATATCCAAATATTTCCTAAGCCCTTGTAGAAGTGCTTCGTATTTGGCGGTGTTATTACTGCACTCGAATTCTAGCCGACAGGCAATAAAAGTCTTATTTCCTATGGGATCGATGAGTACACATATTGCACTGAATCCTTCTTTGCATTTGGATCCATCAAAGTACAATGACCATATTTGAGCTTCGTCAGTAGTGTTTGGTAGACTTGCCAAAGATGATGTCTAAGTATAGGTCATAACTTATGATTGCTTCCTGGGATCAATGATAGGATAAATTTCAGTCACGAAGTTACCAAAGAAGGTATTCATTACATGCATTTTCAATGAATTAGCAAATGCAGTGAAATGTTTGTTTACATCATTTAAATCCGTCACGGTGTGCTTAAGATAGAGTTCTCTGCTTATCCTAATTCTATTGGGCTGTCCATTTTCCAGCAACCACAAATGAGACCAATCTGTAGAAAAGTAACCATGTAGTTGCTCGGACCAGTCCCTACTTAAAAACAAACCATAGAATTCAGGGATATCAACAACAATAATGTCAATTATCTGATGAACCTTAGGATTGGAAGATAATCTAAACAAAATATTCTTAAGTTCACCAATTACCTTAACATTCGTTCAATCAAGCTGAATGATTTTTAGATCAGAAGGTCTAACTTCTTCATTAATTTTTTGACAAACAAATAGAGGCATCACGTTTGACGATGCACCAGAATCGACCATACAATTATTTAAATTCCTATTAACAATTTCAAAGGTTAAAAAGAAAGGCAGGACATTTTTCTGAGTGTTAACAACAAAATTCTGTTGATTTTTCATTGTTGCCCCTAAAACAGTTTTATCTACATTTGCTACAGTTTTTTCAGCTAAATCCCTTTTATTTGGAGGTTCAGATGTCATTTTAGTTGGGATTTTTTTGGCTATTTTTGAACCAATTTATGCTTTTTTCTTGCTGTTAGGATTGTTTCTTTTACTGTTTTCAGCGATACTTTGAAGCATTTTCTGCAAAATAAGGGGGAATTTTAGCAGCTCAAAAACAGAAATATTAGGCCTCAGTTTTTTAAGATCTTCAATTAAATCGTATTCTAAAGCAAGGGTTGCTAAACTTTGTTTAATTTCATCTTTCTTTGACTATTTTGGAAACACATTATTACTCACTTCAGAAGAAGGTTTGTTTTGTATTTTGCTTTTTGTATTGTAGGGGTGAACAGTTTCAAAAGTTTCTAGGAAGATATTGTCTGAGAAATGAACGAAGATGTTGAGAGATGATTCTTTCTCTTCTGGTACTTCTTCCTGAACTACATATTCAGAACTTTTAGGAGGGACATAAGCAGAACTATCATGTGATTCTAAGATGGTTTGCAAAGCGTACTGCAAGATTTCAAAATTTAGACCTTCAGTGGTCGGGTTTGGCCGGTTGGGAGGAAAAGGTTTTTTGAAAGGAGGTTTAAAACTTCCTTTTCTTGTGGATGCCTCCTTGTCTTATCTCTTCAAATCCACGACCTGGTTGGATAGTTTTTGGAAAGATTTCTGCAAGCTTTCTAAGTCTAAAATTTCTGGTTGATTTTTAGCTTGAGGAGGTCTAACAAGGATTTCTATTTTCTTTTTAGAGGATGAAGTTGTTTTAGCTTCACTATTGAGATTGTTTTTTAAGCTTAATATATCCTTTTCAATCTAGCTTGCTTCCTCAAAGGCTTCTAACAATGTGTTCTTTTTAGACCTTTTGACCCAAATTGCTATGTTATTATGCCAAGCCTTAGTGTAATATGCAACAATTAGGCTTTCAACAAGAATTGAATCTGCAGGGATTTTATTCTTCAAAGTAAGAAATATTTTGTTGACGTCTTTCACTTTTTCATTGGGATTCATTTTTAGGATGGATAATTCCATAACCAATACTTCCGGAGATTTATCATCCCCAAATTTCTCCAAGAAACAAGTTTTAAACTTGTCCCAAGAAACAATGGTTTGGGGTTGTTGAGAGAAATACCATGTGGAGGCATTTCCCTCAAAATTATAAGGGAATAATCGACATACTACATCCTTTTGTTCTACACTCCAGATTCTAATGGCCA
>ML859839.1:6375-25131 GCA_009831015.1 Picea engelmannii
ACTCCTACACCTGTAAATATTCCAGATAGATACAAGCCTCTTATCTTACCCCCTATACTTCATGATTTCCCTGCCAATTATTACAAACATCTTCCTAGATTTGATGGAGAACATGGTAATATCACATCTGAAAAACATATACAAGGTTTTGAAAATTATCTTGACCTTTTTGAGGTTGACGAAGATGATGTCTGCATTAGGATTTTTGCTTTATCTTTGCAAGGTAGAACTAAGGAATGGTTCAAAAGTTTGTCAGTTGCAAGCATTCCGAATCTTCAATAGTTTGTAAAAACATTCCTTAATAAATGGGAGATCAAGAGAAATATTTTCCTCATTCTAGAAGAGTATGATCATTTGAAAAGACAACCAGGAGAAACAATGCAGAAATTTTCAGCCATATTCAATCAAGTTTACAATTCCATGTCTGTTGATATAAGACCACCTCCTGGTTTATCTCTCTTACGCTACCCAGATACCTTTGATCCAGAGATGGAATTTCAGTTGATAGAAAGGAACACTACTACACTCAAGGAGATGCAGGACAATGCAATTAGTGTGGAAGCTAATTTGTTGATCAAAAGGTCAAAGATCAAGGCAGAAGAAAGGGAGAAACTAACAAAGGAGCAACTGAAATATTCAGAAGCTAAACTAGACATTTTGGCCAGCACAATGAAAGAAATGATGTAGAAAGTCATCATGGGAAATGAACTTGTTGTTCAAGGGCATCATGTTCCATTGGTTACAAAGAAAGAAAGGGTCACTATTCCCAAACACTTTGCAGCTCACCCTTGGTATCATAGATCAGAAGAGGATTACTTCATGTATTCAATTCACAACATGGGCACAAATGAAAATCCAAATAAGCTTGTAGAGGAGCAATCAATTGATATGATGTGTATGTTTGATGAAATTTATTTTATGGATGATCTACCCAAATATGATCAATATGATGATGATTATATCAAGGTGAATTATTCAAAACCATCAACAACTTATTGTTGGGAGGAAGAATATCAGTTGCAATTCAAACATGACAGTCAACCTCTGCATATTGATTATGACAACAATGAGGAAAATGCAAAAAATCTCAGAGTAAGGGAAAAATCTTTGCCCTTATGTTTCTTTTCATTTCAATTTCTGAGAGAAAATTATAAACAAGTTGTCAATAATAGAGATGGAGAATGGTTTGATAGATCTATTGAGGATTTCATAGATGACATGGAAGCTATTCTTGATCCAAATTTACAGCCACTAAGTTACATTGATATTCAAACAAAAGATGAATTAACGCATTATAACTCTATACCATTAACCTTCAATTGATTTCAGTTGTTGAAGAATTTTTTTAATCATGTCATGGATGATAAACACACGGAAAATCAAGAAGTTTCATTTGAACCAATGCAATAGTCATCTCAATTTCTACATGATCCAATATCTGATGTGTTGGATGACTTGTGTTTTCAAAGTCATGGCTCATTGGCCAACTATGAACTTAAAATAAGTTATGATATAGATATGATTAGGCAATCTATTTCATGGTTTGTTTTAGCAATAGTCGCATTTCAATGTTCAGCAGAAAATTTGTATCCATATCAGGAATTGTATAATGATGTAAAACAATATGTGTCATACCCAATTATGACCATAAATTTGTTGAAAGTAAAGAAATAGTTCGTGTCTTTCCTGATCCCATAGCAGACTACATGGAAGATTTTTTCAGCACAAAAGATCAATCATGTTTTCAGCAGTGGCCATTACACTTTGCAGTTTTCACTCTGTGGATAAAAGGTCAAGTTGTCCTTTTGATTGTGCTGACAAGCATTCAAACAATCCACTTGTTTCAACAACTACTTGACTGGCTTCATTGACATGTTGTATTATTTGATTCAACATGATTTTCAACAGTATAGGGTAGGTAGCAGTGTGCAAATAAGCTCATCTCTTTGAGCATCCCTTTCAACAATTTTTCAATTTCAAATTTCAATCTTCAATTTGATTTGGTTTCAGTTGAAAGATCAGAATAGGTACATGTTGCAAAATAAAGTTTTTGGATCAACCCAAGGGATGAATCACCGGTCTGCATGTTCAGAGTTCAGTGGTTCTTGTCACCTCTTGAAAGAGTTGTCATCCCCAAGTGGAGCCTATGTTGGGGTCTTATAATCATAGGTGATTTGTTTCTTCAACTATCTGTTTGGCATTTCTCTCATGATGAATACATCTAGTTTGCTAGGGTCGGTTGATTTCACTTCTTCCTCCATCCATTTCGCCCAACCCTTCATCACCCTGGTGCATCCTTCTTTCCCTCACCCTCCATTTCTTCACCCCCCCCCTGCTAATTTCATCCCTACATGAAATGATGTTAGGTAACTAGGGTTAAATTTACAAAAATATCTAGTTTAATAAGTCATTAGATAACATAGGATAATTAACAATAATTAATTAATTAGGTTAGTAATTGGGTTAGGCTAATAATTAATTTTAAATAAATAATTGATAAACAAAAACATTATAAAAATTTTAATAATTAAAAAACATTTCAAAAACAAATTATAATAATGTAATAAAAGTTATAAAATAAAAATCAATTAAAAAATAAAATTAAAACATTAATTAAAATAAAACAATTTAAAAAGTTAAAACAATAAACAAAGTTTAAAAAACAATATAAAACATATTAAACTAAAAAACAATTTAAAAATATAAAACATAATAAAAATACATTTAATAATAAAACAATTAAAAATTTGCATAAATAAACATAAAACATAAAATACAAATAAAAACTTAACTATATAATTAAAACATTAAAAAATACCAAAAACAATAAAAATAAAAAACAAAAACAAAAAACAAAAAACAAAAAACAAAAAACAAAAACAAAAAACAAAATTGAGCAAATAATAAATGAAAAATAAAATGAAAAGACGTAAGAAAAAAAAAACAATAAAAAACAAATAAAAACAAAAAAAAAATAAATATTAAGTCAAATCAATTTCCTCTCTCGTACTTCACACATCCCAAAAAATTAATCAACGCCCCTAATCATATCAAACCCTCCCATGCCATCCGAGCTTTAACGAGGGGTGTCCAATATGAAAAACCACTAGAGGACACTTGTCACCATCAGGTGATCTCGGACCCCCCCTCATAATACCACTTACCACCCCCGGGGGGTCCAAAAACCACTCTCCTCCTTCCAAAACTGTTTTCCCCAAAATTAAAACTGCTTTTTGCGAGTTTTACTAGTCCACTTCTGAGAGCGTTTCCGGCCAAAAATAAAGGAATTTTGAAAAACCGAGAGAGGGTTTTCTCCGTAATGGGCTGAAGAACAAAAAAATCTCTCATTTTTTTCACAGGTGTCAGCAGTTGGGATAATAAAATCCATATCTGAGCACCATTTTTCAGGTTTTCAGTTTTCCCAATTTTGTCATGTTTTTGCGGTAGTTGTTTTGGCAAGTTGGAAATGAATTTGGGAAAACCAAAAGAGGTTTTTTTTTTTTTTCCCCAGGATGGACTCATATACAATAAAATCTTTCAGTTTTCGCACATATGTCATATTTTTGGAGATACAAGTGTCTGAGTTGACCCCTATTTTCAGCAGTTCGGCCTACCTTTCATGGCAGACAGTTCAAATTTTTTAGGGATTTGTTTCTATTTTTGGCCAGGTTGTTGATTCGACCTCCTGAGCCTGGGGAAGAGTCTTTTCTATATATTGTAATTATTCAAATGTAAAAGGGTTGATTAGTTGAGACCAGTTAGTGGGATAGGACCAACATTGTAATGTAGCTCACCGTGAGCATATTTCATTTTCCAAATAATACAGTGCTATGTTGTAGGATTCTTGTGATTAATTTGACTGGTGATGTGCATATCTCATTAGTAAATGTGTTTTCTCTGTTTACAGACATGTTCTCTCTCTGAATTATTTGTAGGAGTTATAAAACAAAATTTGTTGCAAGATACACTCTATTTTGACTATGAATAATTTCCATGTTTTCATCTGATTTTCAGCTGAAGAATTCTCAATTGCTCTTCCGCTTAATTGACTTCTTTCTTTTTCTTCTGTCCCATTTCATTTAAATCAAAATATCCAGTGAGTTTTCTACCTTGCCCTGCAAGGTTATCCTGTTGAAATTGATTATTTTTCTATTGTGACTCCATAGCCCAATGGTTCTTCTTCTCTACCCCTACCCAATTCTCTAAATCAAAACCTCTGTACAGTAATAACTAGCCTAAGATTACCAACAAACAAAGCTAGATCAGACAGAGAGATCCCTCTCTGAGCCTTAGAGGGATAGATCTAGGAATCCAAGTGGTTTGATGTTACCTCAGTGATTGCCTCCACAACCTTGGGAAAATTACAGAGTGCTAACAGAGGGCATGTCTAATGATTTTTTCTGAGAATGTTTTATCAGTGGCCTAGGATGAGATCAATGCCCATGTCCTCATGGCTCAGCCTCAAATTTGGGTGGAAGCTAATAAAGGAGATAAGGAAGCACAACAAGTTGTCTCTTCTCAAACTAGAAAACCCTCCTTTATTCCTCACCCTAAAATGGTCACTCCCACTCCTCTTTCCGCTCCCCTAAAGATCCATAAATTGACCAGGGAAGAAATGGCTAAACGCCAACTCAAGGGCCTTTGTTATAATTGTGATGAAAAATATTTTCCTGGGAACAAGTGTAAGGAAACAAATCTTTTTATGGCCATATCCAAGGATCTTGCTGAAGAAGATGTTGAGGCTCCCCCTATGGTCGAGTCACTTGAACCCACTAACATGACTCCACCTTCTGACCCTCTCAAAGTTGAACCGGTCATTTCACTGAATGCTCTCACTAGCTTCTCTACTCCTCAAAATCTCAAGCTAATTGGTTACATTAAGCATCGGAAGGTCATCATCCTTGTTGACAGTGGAAACACCCATAATTTTATTCATCACCACATTTCCCAAGAAACTAATTTCTATATCCGTGTAGTCAATAATTTTCAAATCATGATTGCCAATGGTGGATCTATGAAATGTGGGGGGCATTTTGAAAATGTGTGTCTCCAAATTGGTCAATACCACATGAAATCTCATATGTTTTGTGAAATTGTGTTGGGTGTCGAATGGCTCAGGACTCTAGGTCCCATTCTCATGGATTTTAAGGAATTGGCCATGTAATTCAACTAGGAGGGCTACCAGTATAAGTTTTAAGGCATCACAACAAGTTCCCCTAAGATCATCAGTTCCCATCGCATGGAAAAGCTCCTAAAAAAAGGTCATTCTCACATTTTTTCACAACTCCATTCCATTCAAGCCATCGAGAAACCCTCTGTGCTGTCGAACCTCCAATCCATACTCTCCAAACATCAAGTTGTTTTTTCCACTCCTCAGGGACTCCCTCCTTCCCATGGTGTTCATGATCATTCCATTTCACTTTTCCCTGACAACCTTCCTCCCAATGTTCATCCCTATCATCATCCCTTTTCCCAGAAAAATGAAATTGAGAAATGTTTTCAAGAATTTCTCACCGTAGGAGTTATCCATCCTAGTATGAGCCCCTATTATTCTCATGTGGTAATGGTACTTAATAAAGAAGGCTCTTGGTGCATGTGTCCTGACTTTCTCTTCCTCAACAAACTCACCATCAAAGAAAAATTTCCCATTCTTGTCATTGATGATCTATTGGATGAATTGAGTGGTGCCCAATTCTTTACTAAAATTAATCTTCATTCTTGCTACCACCAGATACATATGAAAGAGGCAGACATTCCTAAGACTGCATTTCAAACTCATGAGGGCCAGTATGAGTTTTTGGTCATACCATTTGGCTTGTTTAATACTCCCTCCACTTTCAAAAGCCCCATGAATCATGTCTTTTGTCCTTTTCTCTGTCAATTTGTCTTAGTTTTCTTTGATAATATTCTCATCTATAGTAAAACCTGGACAATTCATATTTCTCATGTGGATCGAGTTCTAAATCTACTCTCTCAGCACCAACTCTTCCTCAAACAATCTAAATGTGATTTTGGGGCCTTAGAAGTCGAGTACTTGGGTCATATTGTTGGCAAGGCAGGTGTCAGGGTGGATCCAAAGAACATTGAAGTTATGCAAGAATAGCCTCGCCCAAAGACTCTCAAAATATTGCATCATTTTCTGGGGTTAACATGCTATTATTGCAAGTTTGTTAAGAATTATGGAAATATTGTGGCACCTCTCACTTCTCTCCTTAAATATAATTCTTTCACTTGGACTCCTATAGTTGATCATGCCTTTCAATCTTTGAAGGTGGCTATGTGCACCACTCCAGTCCTAGCCCTTCCTGATTTCAAAAAGACCTTTGTCCTATTATATGATGCTTCTGGGAGAGGAATTGGAGCAATCCTTATGAAATATGGTAGGCCTTTGGCCTTTACCAATAAACAACTAGTTGAGTGACATTTGGGTCAATCAAACTATAAAAATGAAATGTTGGCTATTATACATGTAGTATGTCTCTAGCACCCTTATCTATTGGGGAAACACTTCCAAATTAAGACAGATCATCAAAGCCTCAAGTATTTTTTGGAGCAATGACCTTCCTTCCCAGAGAAACACAAATGGGTGACTAATCCCTTTGGATATGATTATGAGATCATTTACAAGAAAGGAAAATAAAATGTGGTTGTTGACACTCTTTCAAGAAAATATGAAGATGAAGGGTCCCTTTTCCCCTCTCCTTCATTGTATCATATTGGGTCCAAGCTGTTCACCAAGAATGGCTACAAGATCCCAAAATTTTTCATATGATCCAACAATTGCAAGCCAATTATCCATTTTCCTTTGGGTACTCTTCATACAATGATGAGATTCGCTACAAAGGTTGTTTTTATTTAAGTAAACGGTCACAACTTAAATCCATGGTTCTTTTTGAGCTTCATGCTACACCCACAGCTGGGCACTCAGGGTTTACCAAAACCTTCAACCGGGTCAAACGTTCTTTTTTCTGGGATGGTATGAAACAAGACATTCATAATTTTGTGGTATAATGTTATGTTTGTCAATGCAACAAGGGAGAAACAAGAAAAGATTCTGGCACACTAAAACCGCTTCTGATTCCACTCGCTATTTGGGGGGACATATCTATGGATTTTATTGTGGGATTACCTAAATTAGGAAACAAGTCAGTCATCATGGTGGTTGTTGATCATATTTCCAAGTATGCTAATTTTTGTTCTCTTCAACACACATTTACTGCCTCCACTCTGGCTCAACTTTTCATGGATCATGTCTTCAAGCTTCATGGAATGCCTCATTCCATTGTTTCTGATCGAGATCTCACTTTCACCAACAATGTTTGGCAAGAAATGTTCAAGATACAAGGCACCCAATTGCATCTTAGCACAACCTATCATCCCCAGATTGATGGTCAAACTGAATTTGTCAACAAGTGTTTGGATACATATTTGATGTGTTTTTCATTTGAAAGGAAAAATTAATGGGCTCAATGCTTAACACTAGCTGAATGGTGGTACAACACTTCTTACCATACAACTACACACATGAATACTTTTGAAATAGTATATGGACAAAATCCACCTTCATTTATCCCATACATTCCATGTGTCTTGAAGGTCCAGGTGGTTGACCAAACAATTACAACTTGAGAGGCTATTCTCCGTACCCTCAAAGAGAATTTGGTCATGGTTTAGAATCGCATGAAGCAACAAGAAGATCAAGGTCACTCTGAACGTCAATTTGTTGAAGGTGACTAGGTGTTTCTTCAACTGCAACCTTATAAACAAACTTCACTCAAGGTCGACCATTGTCAGAAACTGATGCCCAAATTTTATGGTCCTTATATAGTTCTTAAGTGCATGGGATAGGTGGCCTATCATTTATATTTTCCCAGTCATTCTAAGCTCTATCCTATTTTTCATGTGTCATTCTTAAAGAAGGTGATTGGAACTAAGTGCCAAACTCAAACTAGCCTTCCTGAATTGGATGAAGAAGGATCCATCTGGTTGCATCCACAAGCCGTTTTGGACCAACATGAGCGTCATCTTCATCAACGCACCATCAAGGAAGTGTTAGTCCAGTGGAAAGATATAACTCCAGCAGATGCCACCTGGGAGCCAACTACCATTCTACAACAATTTCCTCATCTCAAGCCTTGAGGACAAGGTTGTTTTTAAGGGGGAGGGAATGTTAGGGACCTAATGTAATAAAAGGACAATATTAACAAGTCCTAGCAATAAGGAAGAATAAGTCAAATGTAAGAAGACCTAATAGAAGCTTCCTCTTCTAGAAGGATCTTCCTCTAGATTGTTCTTTTGGATAGATATATTTATTATAAATGGGAGTAGAGTGTATGAGAAGTTTTGTCTTGAGAATTATTGTAATAGATCACTGCTCTACTGGAGGTTTCCACCTCGAAGAGGCAAGTGAACATTGTTTCCTATCAATAAAGGTATTATTTGGTATTGTGGTTTCATCTATTGTGTTGTTCCGTTGTTATTCTCTGCAATATTTATGTTTCATGCTATTATAATAGATCTGGTACCTTACAGGACCATGTGACAACGTTCCACTTGTGGTGCTCATCCAAATCGCTAAATGACGATTCAATCAGATTGCATTTGTTCTAGCATACTCTCACTGGAGGCACTGCCAACTGGTATATTGAACTCGAGAGGGGGAATTACTGGATGTTCAGTGATTTATCCATGGTTTTATTAAACCACTTCCAACTCCCTGTCAGATATGATGTCGAGACACAATTTCTAGCTAATTTTATACAAGAAAACACCATGCATAGTTTCGATCACATTCAAGAATGGAGGAGAAGGAAGAGCCTGATTAAGGATATGGTTCCACCGGAGTTCCTCCTCGAATGGTTCCTGAAATCCCTAGTTCCTTATATTTCGAAGGATGTCGCAACTTCGGGAGTGTTTTCAGAGGAACATGTAATATTTCGAGCACAATAGTTAGAGATTATATACTCTCAGTCAAGCATGCTCTATGAGATTATGCCAAATGTGTCGTGATCTACTCTCAACTTGGAAAAGCCAAAGTCTAACCCACATGTTGTTGGCATAATGGGTTATTCTCAAACAAAAGCCGCATATCTAGCCACTATCCAGATGCAAAAAAATACTATTCATCAACCTATGGCTGGTCCAGCCTCTGGCTCGACCACCCTCGCCACCCAATCTTCCGATGTACATTATGTGCAAGTGAAGACTTTGAAGGGTCCTCAGCAACCCAGAGAGAAAACAAAAGGAGAGGGTAAGAAAGGTGGTGAGGGTAATAACAAAAATTCATAAAAAACTATTGAGGGGGCCAATGGTGAGAAAAGGAAGGTGAATTTTCCTTGCAATCTTTGTGATCCGGGAGGATCCTCAGGTCCAAAAAAATGCTCAAAAATAAAATTTATCAGTATCAAACAAAACCAATTCCATTGCGTCCGACTCGTCGTGCTGATTCTGGCCATATATTTACTTTCTCAAACGAACACCATATGCGAAAGTTATCGCACTTTGATAAGATTTCCAAACAGGCAAAAAGTCATTAATCAACAGGCAAAAAGTCAACAATGATGTCATGATGACATCATCATGATGAGGTGGCATCGTATGGATGTGACACGTGGCATATGACCATACAATGACATGGTAGAGGATTGGTTGCTGACTGGTCAGGTGTGGCAAACGTGGTCCAATCCGTGCTTAACAAGTGTCATCTTGGTGGATGAGTTAAACGGTGCCACGTGGCCCAGTCATGGGCTGCCACGAGGCACCCCGTCATTTGTTGGTAGTTGTAAAAAGGTATGTTGGACTCCACCAGAGTTGACCACTTGATCTCCGGCGTGGGGGAGCGTTTTGGGCAGGCCGTGCTACCAACCCGCCTGCGGTGAGACTTATAATGTAATGGCGTGTTTTCATATTTAAGCCTACCATATAGTTTGGGCTGAGGTGGAAAGGGCTGGGGCCAAGCCCCAACCCGCAGTTTTATTACACCCATACACCCATAGTGAAGCATCCGGGCACAAACACTCCAGTGATAAGGTTTGGCGCGGGGGACTAGCACTACCACCATGTGACTCAGGGTGTGACTGTAGAGAGGGCCGATTGGCGGGGGGCTTATCCCGTCTAATCAGACCCTAGTTACATTGAATGTGCCATACAACCAGGAGCTAGCAGAGGAGGGGTGTCCATATGAACCCATATGACTCTAAAAAAGGGGCGTGTGCCCAAGCCTGAGGGGCTTATTTTGATTTTTTGTAACATAGTGGATAATTTGCTATAGTTTTTGCCCAGATTGGGCATTTTTGGAGATTTCTTGGCCATTTGGAGGGGGATTTGATCCCAAAAAGAGGCCAGATCTTTGTGGGAAGTTGGGATTCCCTAAATGAGCCTAAAAAATATATAAACCAAGCTTTTTGATCTTGAGGGGGTACTTTTGTATGTAGGGAATGTAAAGAGAAGCTTGAGATAATGACCCATTTCTCATGTTTTGAGGGGAATTGAGTCATGTTTTGAGAGGATATTGTTGAGGCATGTGTGCATTTGCACAAGGAGGTATTGTACATCATATCATAAGTCTGTTTGTAATAGAAAAGAGACATTGTAAAGAGAACTTGAGCATTAAAGATCAATAAAGCGGTTTTCCACTTGGAAGCGGGCCCAGAGACGTAGCCACACATTAGTGAACTCTGTTAACAAGTTCTTTGTGTCTATTTCTCTTTATTATTGTTGTTATATTATCTTATTTTTAGCATGGTTTATGATGATTGAACTCTTTAATCATTCATGAGCTTCAAGTTAATGTCATTTTGTTATTAATACCTTTCATTTTTGGATCAAGTATTTTGGTATCAGAGATTTGGTTGTATTGGAAGATGTAACAAGTGTAGGATTGGATGCTCACAAGATCCAAATCTTGGAGAGGATAAGAATCATTGGCTTAATTCATTTCAGAGATTGAACGAGTGTTGCGGAAGAAAAGAATGGCAAACGAAGAAGAAACTTCTCCATGAACTAGAAAGTTCGAAGACACATTTTTCTCCATGTTAGAAATGGTCAAAGTGTTATATGATGATTTCTTGGAGAGAAAGAAACCTATTCTAGGAGAACCTTTTAAGAAGGGGAAAAGTGAAGGGAAAGGAGAATCTTCAAATACTCCTCCTTCACCACCTTCTTCTCCTTCTTCTTCAAGTTCTACTTCAAATGCTGGTTCTCATTCTACTACACATACTATACAAAATAAAACACATAAACATAAGTCTGACATGCCTTTGTTAAATCTTGATGTTAAGTTTGAGTTGCCTTTGTATGATGGGGAACTAAATGAAGAAAAGTTAGATAATTGGATAAGACAAATTGAAGTGTATTGCAGGATACATAAAATCATAGATGAGGAGACTATAATCCAGCTTGCTAGTCTCAAGATGGGAAGAACCACCCTTGTGTGGTGGGAAAGCAGGACAAAACAAGATCTTAAAAAGTTCGGTAAGACTCTCTCTTCATGGCTTGATTTTACATCTGCATTATGAAAGAAATTTTATCCTCTAGCTTATATGAAACAAGCTATTATGTCTTGGCAGAAGTTTAGGCAGTTAAAAGGACAAACTGTTCAAAGTTATACACAGGAGTTTTGAAAAAGAGCTTTATTGTTGGGAATACCATTGGATACTCAAGAGACATTTCTTTAGTACATAGGTGGTTTTCATAATTATGTATGACATACCATTCTTATGTTTAATGCAACTAGTTTAGATGAGGTGTGTGTGAAGAGACTCATCTTGAATCTAGAGGCAAGAATGTAAATGTTGATTTTATAAAGCCATTTAAACCTACTGAAGGAAAATTCAAAGGCAAGGGTAAAGATATGTTTAAAGGTAAGAAGACTAATACTGTGAAGAAGGAAAATCCTACATGCACTCATTGTAAGAAAGAAGGCCATAGTGAGGATTGTTGTTGGATCCTTCACCCATAATTGAAACCAACAAAGTTCAGAAATAAAGGGAATCCAAAGACTACTGCAACAACTCAAACATATTTGGGGCCCAGTTCGGGAGATGAGACTAAGGTCACATTCACGGGAATCAAAGCTAAAAATTCTGAAGCTAGTACAAGTTCTTCAATTTAGTCTTTAAAAGTTGATAATGAAGTTTATGAGATCAAACGAACAAAACGTTTTCACATAAGAGTAATTTCCAAATATACAAAAATTGATAGTCTATTTGACAGTGGCTCACAAGTAAATTTGATATAAAAAACAATTGTTAAAAAGTTGGGATTAATTACTAAAACTCATAAGAAACCATATCCTTTAGGATGGATTCATAATGATAATCAGTTGCAAGTGAATAGACAATGTGTTCTAAAGTTTGCTATCATTTCACATTTATAGATGAGGTTGAGTTAGATGTGGTTCCACTAGATATATGTGGTATTGTACTTGGGAGTCCATATCTATATGATAGAAAGGMAATATTCTATCGTGAAGACAATAAGTATCAATTAACTAAATATGGAAAATAATATGTTGTAAGGGMTCATMAGAAKRAATTGAATCTATCAMTAATCAACTYAGSRMAAATGAAGAGAATTGTAAATGTYAGTAARRGATMTTTAYTAATGGYTGTAAAARMWAARGAMACTRTCGGAATTGATAMTTTCAAAGATTGTGATACAAAGTTRAAAGATGACTTAGTTATAATTGTTTCTRACTATGATGAKATATTTCAAGTCCCGAAAGGATTACCTCCAAARWGRMAAGYTGAACATGAGATAYARTTGCAGYAGGATGTTCCTCTYCCTAACATTGGAATGTACAGGTTATCAGTTTTGGAAAATGMAGAGATAAAGAAACAGGTACAAGAGTTGATTGAACAAGGGGTCATCAGACCAAGTGCTTCTCCATGTGGGTCACCTATCACCCTAGTGCCAAAGAAATATGGCACATGGCGCATGTGCGTGGACTTTCGATCCTTGAATAAGATCATGGTAAAAAACTGTTACCCTCTTCCTCACATTGATGATTTATTAGATCAATTGAAACATGCGGTTTATTTTACTATGTTAGACTTAAGACGTATTTATCATCAAATCAGAGTTGTTGAACATGATATATGGAAAAATGCTTTTAAAACAAAACATGGATTATTTGAATGGTTAGTGATGCCATTTGGGCTTACTAATGCACATGTGTGGGTAATGAACGATGTATTCATGCCATTCATTGATGATTTTGTAATAGTCTACTTAGATGATATTCTTATTTTCAGTAGGACTAGGGAAGAGCATGTCCAACATGTTAGGCAGATACTTTTAGTGTTGCAAAGAGAGAAATTTTTTGTAATATTGTCAAAATGTGAATTTGGAAAAACATCTCTTGTATATTTGGGTTACATTGTAGGGGGTGGAGAGATCAAGATTGATCCCTCTAAAGTTGAGGTCATTGTAAATTGGCCAAATCCTACAAATGTAACTGAAGTAAGAATCTTCATGGGGGAAACACAGTATTGGAGGAAGTTTATTGCAATCTTATCTCTAATTGAAACTCCTTTACATGCTTTGACAAGTGTGAAAAGGGGATTCCAGTGGGGAGGAAGCCAACAAAAGGCTTTCGACACTTTGAAAGTGAAGATTAGTATAGCTCCTATTCTGGCATTACCAGATCTCCATCAGTCTTTTGAAATTGAAACCGATGCAAGTGACTATGCCATGGGGGCAGTGCTGATGCTGCACATAAAACCCATATGCTATCATTCTGAGACCTTCACTACAACAATACTTAACTATCCAACCTATGATAAAGAATTGTATGCTTTAGTACAAAGTGTTAAAAAGTGGAAACATTACTTAATGGGAAAAGAAACAATAATACATACTGATCACCAACCATTACAATATCTATAATCACAAACTAAGCTACAACAATCAAGGCATTTTAGATGGATGGGATTTTTACAACAATTTCATTTGGTCATCGAATATAAGAAGGGCATTCATAATAAATTTGATGATATGTTATCCATACCTCCTAGTACAATTGCTACAATCCTTAAGCACAATTCAATTACTCATGAAAGTTACATTGAACAATATGCTGAGGACAAAGATTTTAAGGAAGTCTATGCAACTTTAAGTCATGGTAAAAGAGAAGAAGAATTGAATTATCATATTAAAGAAAAACTTTTGTATCATTTGGGCAAGTTATGTATTCTAGAAAGTGAAAGAGCCCATGTAATCAGGGATGCACATACTTCTCTTATAGCAGCGCATTTTGGTGTAGACAAAACAATTGCTCAGTTACAAAGGTTTTGTTATTGTCCTCGAATGCATGAAAATGTGTCTAAGAATGTAAAAGGATGTACTATGTGTACAATAAGAAAACCAAGTAACACAAATTTAGGATTGTACACTCCACATCATATTCCTTTTAGACCATGGGAAAGTGTATCTATGGATTTTTTGGGGGGATTTCCTATGTCTAGGAAAGGTCATGATCACTTGTATGTAGTTGTGGATAGGTTCAACAATATGTCTGTTCTAATTCCTTGTAAAAATCAAGTCACAGTTGAACAAACAATGCAAATGTTCTTTGAAAATGTCTGGGTTCATTTTGGGTTACCTACTTCAATTGTATCTGATTGAGACTCCAAGTTCATGGGGAAATTTTGGTCAAGCTTGTGGGAACTTATGGACACCAGACTAAAGAAGAGCACAACATTTTATCCACATACAGATGGGTAGACAAAGGTGGTGAACAAAATAGTAGTGCATATACTTCGGGCATATTGAAACACACATCCTAAGCTTTGGGATGAACATTTGTGTTATGTGCAACATGCGTTTAATCGAGCCAAGAATTATTCTACTCAGAGATCTCCATTTGAAACATGTTTGGGATACTTGCCAAAATCTCCTTTGGATTTTGTCTTTGGGAAAGACATTGTAGTAGACAGACACAGTGATGTGGACAAGGCTACAAAGTTCATTGAACGGATCCAGTTGATTCATTGGGCAGTATAGGAACAATTGGAGAGAAGCCAAGCCAAGTACAAGATGAGACATGAAATGCATCAAGTTGATCATCAATTCAAAGTGGGAGATAAAGTCTGGTTATACATCATCAAGGAAAGAATGCAAGGAGAAGGTAAAAATCTAAAACCAATTCGTTATGGTCCTTTGAAAATTTTAGACAAGATTGGTACTAATGCTTTTCGGTTAGATTTGCCTCCATATATGCAAGTTTATTCAGTTTTAAATGTGGAAAATTTGAGATTGTATGAGCCTCCTATGATCAAGGATCAAGGAGAGAATGTTCAAATTCCTTCCATAGAAGATTTTACTCCTGAGTATATGAATGAGTTGCAGGAAGACACCATTTTGGACAAAAGAGTTCGTGCTTCTCGCAGGGGCGATGTGGAGTATCTTCGAGTGGGATTGAAGGGCACAAATATAATTCAGGCTAGGTGGATGGATACTGGAAAAGTGAGGGCACAACATCCTCACTTATTTACCAACTGATACCATAATTTTGGTGGTCCCAAAGCTTCCAAGTGGGGAGGATTGATCTAGGAGGATCCTCAAGTCTGAAAAATGATAAAAAAAAAATAAAAGTTCTCAAAATCAGACAAAACCAATTCCATTGTGTCCATCTCGTCGCACTGATTCTGACCATATATTTACTTTCTCAAATGGACACCGTATGCGAAAGTTAGCACACTCTGATCAAATTTCCAAACAGGCAAAAAGTCAATAGTCGACATGCAAAAAGTCAATGCTGACATCATCATGTTGATGTGGCATCATCTAAAGGTGACATGTGGTATTTGACCATACAGTGACATGGAAGAGGATTGGTTGTTGACTAGGCAGGTGTGGAAGACGTGGTCCAATCCGTGCTTAACAAGTGTCATCTTGGTGGGCGAGTTAAACGATGCCACATGGCCCAGTCATGGGCTGCCACATGGCACCCCATCATTTATTGGTAGTTGTAGAAAAGTATGTTGGACTCCACTTGAGTGTTGAGCACTCAACACACCCTAAAAAATCCTATGTCAAATTTTACTTTTTGGGTACCACTTGATCTTTTGCACTGTCTGATTCTACTTCAGTATGAAAAATGTTTCCTTTGATTAACTTAAAAAAGACTAACTTTTAATTAAAAGAATCGATAGCCAAAGATTTTCCCCAATGCGCTTAATAAATTAAGCATCGGAAAGGATTAGGCATGAAATGAAATCACTCAAGAGAACCAAGGTAGTTGAGCGCTGATCTTCATTGGCGTCAGCAGATGTGAGTTTTCTTTCGCGACGAGCTTCACTAAGGATATCGCCGATGATCGATCCCTTCAGCATCGGAAAAGGGATGAAGGAGTAAGTTCTTGCAAAGGAAGAAAATAATCATCGATAGTCGATCCCCAAAACTCTCGGCATCAACAAGCTCTTTGAGAATGTAGGTCCATAGAAAAGGCATGACGGGTTTATTCCCCCTCCGATCACCGACCCCGATACTTTTCAACATCAATAGTCCTAGGTTTATTTTGACACACACATCTTGTTGAAAACATCGAATCTGATTGGGATACACGATCAAACGATCTTCCCCCACCTATCACGTGTATTTTCCAAAGAGGTTAAACATATGATCGAGTTTTCCCTTGAGTCATTATCACTTCCCAAGGCCCGAGTCACACCCTAAGTTAGTTTTTCCATGGAATCTCCGTATGAAAAAATCAATCGACGTTGGAAGTTCTAAACATGAGATTACCAATGAAACATTCACCTCGCATCACCAATCCTCGACCTACCCACTCGGAAAATCACACGATGGGACATTTTAATGCTAGATACGACACATTCAAAGGGCTAATTAATTCCAAAATCTCACATTAGTTGCTAATTCGTGTGCGAATCAAAAGGACCATTTGAACCTGCCGATATAACACATCACCCTACGCGCCTCCGCTGTCAACCCATGATGAATTAAATTGTAGAGATTCAGTGGTATATTTGTTTAAATTTCACTCATCATTCAGATTAATTGGTTGATATGACTGGTAATATCTTCCCATCAAATTCTTTTGAGCCATTGTAAACAAGATTATTCTGTGTGCAAAGAAGTTTAGGTCAGATAGAGGAGTGAGGTGAGAAATCCGGAAGAATTCTCCAAGATCCCCTGAGTATTAAACCACAGAGTTTAGAAAGCATTACAGGTATGTGCTAGTCTGGATTTTGTTATGTTTTTACCTCACATATACATTGTGATCCAATATTTATCTGTATGTCGGACCTAAAGGATTGTTTCATTTTCATGAACAATTCCTTCGAGAAAACCAACCACCAGGAAATATCCAAGAGCACCGAAGCTAAAGGAACTAGAGGTGGGAGAAGCTTCTTCCCCAGCGGTCATGAAACAATTGGAATTCGCTCCAAAGCCGGTGCCCGTCATCAAGACATCCACCAAGAAGGTTTTCATTTAGCCCCGGGCCTTAGGAGACATAGAGGCAAGCATAGGGACCAAGAAAGTACTCCCGCACTGGGGATAAATTTTCCAGAAGATCAAGTAGGAAGAATTCCCTAAATATACCCCGCACAACGATCCCAAAACAAGAAAACTCGACGATGAAGTCCTCTCAAACATCCGAAAGGCGTATCTGCACATGGTAGCGAGAAGAACTCCAGTATTCCCCTGCATAGAATTCCTGAAGTGGCTTATCGAGCACACTGACACACAAAGATGTTTGATTATTGACAACAATGGCGAGTGTGTTGGGGTTTTCCTTCTAGTGGAGGTTTAGAATTAATACAAGATCATAGAGTTGGAGGAGCGGCTGAACATCGATTTTTTTTTTATATTATATGAGAAACATGACACCAGCAATGTGATGGCTTCATGGTGGAGAGAGGACAAAAATTTCACTAATCGGACCTCCGGTTGGTACTCGACGACCAACTTAAGGGAGTCGTATATCTATCTAATGGTCCTCCTCTGCCGGTTGCATGGGGAGAAAGATTGCTCCAGGTTTTCAGAGGCTTGGATGCCTCTAGATTATACTATAAACATTTTTGGAATAGGTTTTAACTAGGGTGGCATCATCTCTAAACAGCTGAGCACTTGTTGGCAGCCAATTAATTTTTTTTAATTGCTCTAAAAAAGATGCCTACACCTCTTGTCTTCTAAACGACAAGTCATCGTCGCATTTTTCAACTAGACATTTATCTATTTCTTGCGACAATTGCAGTTTGTTTTTTATTCAGTTTTCACAACTGAAAGTGTGAAAACCTCTCCATCGTTATTTGGACTGTTATCATCTTCTCATCGATATTCTAGAAAGCACCTACCCTTTGTTTGTTACTTGACTGGAATGATCTTTTCAAACTATGTCCATTTCATTTTGATTGCGCAAGTCGATTGATAAGCCATTGAGTATGAAAATTTATTGACTACATTTGATCCTATAAAGGTCATGATTGATTTTGGTCTTATATGATTTGATCCTTATTGCTATGAGCTCTTGACTTATTGATTATATGAGATCTTTTGTTGCTATGTTATAAAAACTTTGAAATATAAACATTTGAATATGCAACAAATGCATTGGTAATATTATAAGTTTGATTTGACATGAAATGGAAATGGTTTGAGTTTTACAAAGGCGCATTGATTAATATTTTGGATTTCGATTTTATGGATTGAATCGTTGCTTGGTGCATTGTTTTGTGAGTTTGATTTTACATTGAACGATCATAGTTTCAAACTATACATTGAATTAACATT
>ML859840.1:3709-13931 GCA_009831015.1 Picea engelmannii
ATCAATCTCAAATTATATTACAAGAGTCAAATGACAAAGCATGAAAGAATAACAAAGCTAAGAATCCCCTTCTCCTCATTACAAGACTAAATTATGAATTACATGATCTCTAACTCTCCAAGCTAATCTCCTATGAATAACATAATCCTCCTCATGAAGAGAGAAACACTCTCTTATATACATGAGAGTCTTGCAAAGTGTCATAATTACAGATCCACTATTCTCTCAACCATTCTCAACCAATTTCCTATTATTAGAAGAAATGATCCCTTCAAATCCTCCACACATCTCTCACATATCTTAAATAAGATATGCCATATAAATCTTCCATGATCTTCTCCTTTGAATATGCTTGAAGATGAAATTCGAATTTGAGGCTAGGTGGTAATATTTGACTTTGTTAAAATCTTCACATATGCCTGCACACATCATCAAACTCATCCAACCTTGATATATAATGAAAATATGTTATTTTTCTAATATGTAATCACAAATTCACTTATAATACTGAAATGAATACAATGGAAAATAATAAGGCGAAACCCAAGTATTATTATGTAAATGGTATGATGGAAGGTTAATGGGACGATGAAATGTAAGGAATAGTGAAGGAAAAAGAGGATATAAATGTGACATTTCTGAGGCCCAACAGTGTGGTTGGCAATTTGATGTATGTGATGGTCTATACTAGACTCGACATTGCACATGTAGTGGGAGTTTTGAGAAGGTATATGTCAAAACTAGGGAAGGAGCATTGGACAAAAAAAAATAGGGTTTTCAAGTATTTTTGTGGTGTTGGGTTCAGGAAATAACATCTTTTTGCCACCCTTTTCCTATTCTTTCACTCGCTTTCATGATATCATTTGTACCATTTTCACAACCATTATTATCCAATATCTTATCTTTTTTCTCAAGAATGTTAAGTTCATATGTTGCTTCAATTCATTGAGTCTTGCTTGCATTTGAGAAGGATAATGGTTGTTTTGGGTATTTACTGACAAAGTGTTAAGAACTTCCTACAGGATGATCGTTCACTACAGGATCTAATACTCTAACAATTCAAGAACATGTTACTCTCAAGTATTGTTACTCTCAGGTGTTGTTACTCTCAACAGACCTGATGGTACCATTTGAATGTTGCTACCATTTGTGTTGATACTCGTCGAGTTGTTGATCCACATAAGTCCCTCGTGCCAATATTCACTTGCCTTTTTGGATGATGTGGCTATTATATAAAGTCACGATTATTATAATTGTTACGAGTTTGTTTTTCCATTCTAAAATATGGGGAAACTCGTTGAGCACGATCTATATTTAATTATATTTTGTTATGATCGATTGTAAAACATATTGAATATCTTCTTAATTTGAGACTTAATTAACCATCTTGAGAATCAAAATATTCTCAAGGTTGTTCATAATTATCGATTTGCTAAGATTAGTTGTAAAGAGGGAGCCTTTAAAACATAGTACATATTCTCTCTTTATAGCTAATTGTTCATCAGTCAATCTCGTCTATGAGGATCAAATTTTGCATCTATAATTATTGATTTTGATTAATAAATACTCAGGAAGTTCGTGGTTCAATTTATGTTAATTTAAGTTGTAGTTTCTACACTTTCTTGAGCCCCTACTATGAAGGAAGGGCCCTCCTCTTTAGCAGGGTTTTTTTTATTGTACTAGTAGGTAGAATTATTTTATTGGGTGATTGATTATTGTTGTGTGTGTTATTCTATAGCTATAGTTTCATATTGTTGTTTTTGTTGTTGTTACAACACTATTGTTTTGATTTGATCTATCTTAGATAATTTTGTATTCAACTAGACTTGGAATGTGTATGTTATCTAGTTATTTTACAAGAGATTCCATTTCATTGGATTAAGAAATATTAGTTGGTTTTAGATTTATTTTGTTTAATAAATATGTGGCTCCTTTCAATCCAAGTGATTTACTTTTGCGAGGAGTGAGTTTGTTTCAATTATAAGCAAGTGTGAAGTTTGTTTTATTCCCAAAGAAAGTGTTCAATTTTAGAGAAAGTGTGTAGAGTGAGGTTTTCAGAGCGCTTTTATCTATGCAAGTGTAAAATTGATTTCAATTACAACATTGTGATTCCAATTCCAGTAGTCTGGGTGTGTTTTAAATTAAAGCAAGTGTGGAGTGTGTTCCAATTCAGCAAGAGTTTTTTACTTTCAACAAGTGTGGAATCTAGCCTACACTGTGTGCTTAATTCTCAAAGGTTTGTTTTAGAAGAGTGTTATTTACTTGAGGTTACGTGATAGTTTCAATTAGGAAAATGATGCATGCATATATTTTTCACAATAACTTTGCAATAAAAGAATGTACCCCGGGTTGACAATTAATGTATTGAGTGATTGGGTTGTTTTAATTATATAATTAAATCTACCAACATTTTGTCATTGTTGTCGGGGAGGTTATTAAGGGTGAAAGAATACAACTGACATTGTTTTTGATGCATTTCAAAAGTACTCAAAACATGTAGTTTGCATGAATAAAGCAGGAGAATAACTTGGTGCCTCTAAAAATATTAATCTCGCAAGTAGGGGGGGGCATGGTGGAAGAAGAAATCAGGATTAAGGATGGGTGAAATTTGTTCAGGAACTGATCTCAAAGGCATAATCATCTACCTCATTGCAAATTTGTTGGAATATTGAACCTCGAGAAGGGATCAATTCTCATCCTTCTATTCGTGTTGAATCATATGCAGCAGCCCCAGAAGTTGAATATTGAGATTTGACAGAAGGCCTAGGGGATATATAAAAAAAAAATCATGGGTATAAAGAATCAAGGTTGGAGGTTGATCAGCCTCTCGATAACCCCATTCCATACTAGGGGAGTCCTACAGGACACCCTGAGCAACTACTAGAAGATCCCACACATCGGGAGGATATTTCAGGCCATATTGGAAAAGACTATGCATCATGTGGCATAACCACATGGAAAATGAAAATGCAGATGATACAGTATCCACATTTGAATTCCCCATTGGGGACATTCCCAAACAAGCACCAATGAAAAATATTCCCCTCTCTTCTCTTTTGAATTTTCATGGTCTGACCAACGAAGACCCACATACCTTTCTTTTTAAAGTTGATGTTCTGTGTTGGAGCTACGAATACACTTCAAACACTCAGAAGTTGACGTTGTCCCCCACTACCATGAAAGGATTTGCATTAAGGTGGTTTATGGACCTCGATGGTGATTCTATTACCTCTTGGGACAACAAGAATCATTTTTTTCTAGGGAAATATCAATATTAGTATCGAACAAGAGACCAGAGACAGGAAATTTTCAAGATGTCCTAGAAGGAGGAAGAGTGTTTGGAGGACTATGTTGAACGCCTCCAATATAACTTGCGGAGGTCTAAACATAGTGACATGGAAAACTATATCTTGAAGACAATTATGATCCAAGGAATGAGAGATGGTTGTTTAGAAATAAATTTAATGGGTAAAGGAGACATACCAAAAGAGCCTTACGAAGACATAGTTTCCCTATGCCTAAGGAATTCAAGGGGGTCATCAAGAAGAAAAATGCAAGCATGGGACACTTCTGCTAGGATATATAGATCATCCAACAGTGGATTAACCAGGGAAAAATTGGTAATTTGTTTGAAAATTTCAAGACCAATATCCTTATCTCTTTGACCTCTCAATTGGATGTAATATAGGTAAAACAGAATCAGGTTGAAGCACAAAATACATTCGCAATATTTTGTCCCAAGTGCAGAAAGAAACATCCCCGTAAGGAATTTCCACTTAACAGCATAAAGGTGTGTGGCATATATGAACTAGCCCATCCAATGAGACTCTACCCATTGATCTCAGGACTGAAAGTAGTATTATGGGGATCAAGTGAAGAAACTGAGAAATTATACTTCATTTCCAAGAATCCATGGAAAGAACGTTTACCAGGTATGACTCAAGACCCCTCCTCATATTTCAATGCTTGGAACAACATATATAATCCTTATATCCCACAATAAATGCAATATCCTTCGACTCCATGGAATATTCTTGACCCTCCCCAGATTTATACCCCACACCCTAGTCACAGTACCCAAATGAGACCTTCCCATGGCCTCAAGGATGGTGAGGCTCTCATTTTCAATGGGAGAAGTTCCTTATGAAAACTCAAATACCTGTACAGAAGTAGCCACTACCACTCCCCTCAAATGTGTTACCAAGTAATCCTCCACTATTACCCCAAATTCCTATACAACCTAACCCCAAATACAAATAACAAATCAATTCAACAACTTGAAACACCCATATTTACTACATATTGCATCTCCCCTGTTGAATGAAACGATGTACACTTGATATTAGGGAGATTAATAAACTCATAAAAATCACCTGTCATCATAGAAAATGAAGAAACAAATCCACCTTGAGAAACAACTCCAATTTGTGAGCAATCAGAGAAACAACACATTGATATAAGTCAAATTGAAACTCTCGATAAAAAAGATGAAAGAAAGGATGTTTTTCCTATTACTATTGAAATTTCTCCATATCTGGAGAGATTAGCAGTACCTAGAACCATTCCATAACTTGAGTTCGAATTTCTGAGAGAATTGAAAAACTTATGTGTCAAAATCCCATTGTTGCAAGTCATTAAAGATGTCCTGATTTATGCAAAAACAGTGATGGAACTGTGTGTTAAAAATACAGGTAGGAAAACCAAGGATCCACCCATAGTCTATGTGGTAGGAAATATGTCAGAGTTAAAGTTGGAAAAAAACCCACTCACTAAACATGATGAGCCTGTGTAACATCCCCAGCATCCCACTGGGCTATGCCACATAAATATTTTGAACTATATACAAAATTAAAACATATACACAAAGAAAATTTTGTGGAACTTTATATATATAACTTAAAATAGATAAATACATTATGCAAATGCAAATATTCATACAGAATAATAATAAAAATACACATGCCCACAGGGGTGTAGACTAATTGGTATGTGTCTCGTAAATGGAAGGAAATATGTAAAAGGAGGTCTCAAGTTCGATTCTCACTCTGCTTTACTTGTGATCCATGCTTGCAGGATGTGTGGCACACTTGCGGTTATAGTGGTAGCAGATGGGTATCGACCACATTTTACGCGAGTACGAGAACTATGAGTTGTCAATTCCCCCAGTATAAAAATAATAATAATAATAAAAATACACATGCAGCACACACAGGAATAACCCATAAAAATAAACGCATAAATAATAACGCAGCATGTAATTTAACACAAAATGGAAACTTATCTTGGTAAAAATAACACCAACTACATGTATTCCTTCCACGAACCTCCCATCCTTAGACCACGTTGCTCATCACTCTCAGCAGTGAGTTACCCCTGAGCTGGGACTAAACTCCACCCGAGTAAACGGATTCCTAACCAGGCTGATGTATCTCAGACAACAGGAAAAAAATTGTCACATGTGCCAACTCTAACTAACAGCCTACAGTCCCTCATTCCCCACATGCATGTCCCACCCCAGGAAGTGTGCCCCTTCTCTGCTCAACAGTCCTTCAGCTATCCCACTTCCTTTTCAGGGCTTCAACAACAGGTCGGACAGGAAGTCTCAGAGCCCTATAGCTGCAGTTTGGAAACTTTGGGAATCAATTCCTAGCAATTCTCTCATCTAGAGAGAAATTTCTCACGGGCCTAACAACCCACCTCTTCAATATCCCACAAGTCTAACAACCTGCTTCTTCAGTCCAGCTCCTAAGTTAACCAGGTACAGGTATGGTTACAGTGACAGGAAGGTATGAATATAGTTACAGGTACAAGAACAGGAAGGTATAAAGGGCAACTGACTGACTGAGTGAATGTTGATGGAATGAATGGGAAAATGAACTAAGTCCAAACTATATGTATGCATTTTTCCAACTTGACACTTATCATGTTGAGAGATACTTTGGCCCACTTGTCCCCATCTTTGGAACTTAGGATAAAATAATTATCCATACTTTATACTTTAAGGAACATTAATATAATATTCTTTTTTGGATTAATCTCCCTAGCTTATCCCTTTTCCTTAACTTTTACCCCCCCCCCTTTCTCTAACTAGTGGAGGTTAGTCCCCCATACTATTTTATCGTGGTCGGTCTACATGAAGCAATGTATTATATTAATGATAAGACATATACAAAAATAGGCTCACTGGCCTTTAGCATCTAGGCTCTCTGGCCTAATTCAACACATAAGCCTCCTAGCTTATAATAACTAGCTCACCAGCCTATAAAACACAACATATACACAAAGTCTCCTTGGCCACAAAATCACGTGCACTTAAGTTTGTTGGGCACAATATCCTGGAATGTGCACACTTCATCATTTTAGTGTGCAGTACATGTGCGCACTACACCATGAAAGGTGCATGCAAAATGATATCAAACAACTCACCTGCTTAAGTACATTTTCATTTACATTTACAATTAGGGTTCGGCCTAGGGGTATTACATTTCCCTCTCCTTATTTATGCATTGTTCTCAGTGCAATATATACACATATACAACCAAAATTTCAAAAATCCTCAAAAAGATGTGGGTATTCTTCCCACATAGCATATTCATGCTCCCAAGTTGCGTCCTCATGACCATACCTGGTCCATTGGAATTTTATAATATCTATAGCTTGATTCCATAGTTGTTTGATTTTTTGGTCCAAAATGCGTACTGGATGTACATGGAAAGTGCCTTCTTGCTCCACCTGAATCACATTCCAATCAATAACATGATTAGAATCAGGTATATATTTCTTAAGCAACGATACATGAAATACATTATGAATGGTCATTGATGTAGGCAAGGAAAGCATGTATGCTATAGGCCCAATCTTCTCTAGGATTTTAAATGGCCCACAATAGCGAGCTTCCAACTTTGAACAATTTCCCAACTTCAGGGAACTTTTGTTGGCCTTCACTTTCAAGAATACATGGCCCCCCACTTTAAATTCCTTCTGAGTTCTTCCCTTATTAGCATAGATTTTCTACCTATCTTGGGAAACCTATCTTGGGAAGCCTTTAAATTATGTTTTATTTTAAGTATTTTCTCTTCTATTCCCTGAGTAATTCTGGCCCAACTACTGCTCTATTTGTTGGGTTGTCCCAACGTATTGGTGTGTCGCACCTTCTGCCATAAAGTGCCTCAAATGGGATCATCTTTAGAGATGTTTGGTACCCATTGTTATAAGAAAACTCTACTAAGTGTAGGTATTCTTCCCATTTTGATGGTTTATCCATCACATACATCCTCAACATATCATCAATCACTTGATTCACCCTCTCTATTTGTCCATCTGATTTTGGATGATAAGTTGTGCTAAAATTCAAATTTGTTCAAAATCCCTTAAATAATCCTTTCCAAAAACTTGATGTAAATTTTGGATCTCTGTCAAACATAATTGTCTTGGGTATACTATGTAATTGAGCAATTTCTCTCATATAAACATCAACAATGTTGGCTACCTTGTGAGTGAGATTTACTGGAAATAAATGGGTAGCTTTAGTAATCTTATCCACCACTACCATAATAGAATCATGTTGCTTGTTTGTTATGGGTAGTTTGGTGATGAAATCCATTGTTACACCTTCCCATTTCCACTCAGGAATGGTTAATGGTTGTAGCAAACCAGTTGGGTGTCTATGCTCAACCCTTACCTTTTGACACTCCAAACATTTGGCAATAAAATCAGCAACTTATTTCTTCATTCCTAGCCAATAATATTGTCTCTTAACAACTGCAATAGTTTTTTGATAACCTGGGTGTCCAACATAAGGTACATTATGCATTTCTCTTGATATCATATTTTTCAAATCCTAGGAATTTGGTACATAATCTATTCCCCTGTATATGAGAATTTCATCATTTTCTAGTTTATAGTCTTCAATTTTCTGTTGCAGAATACCTTGTTGTAATTTTTCAACTAACTCCTTGTATTGCAAATCTGATTTTGCAACCGTCAAAATTATTTCTTTCAAATCTGATTGGTACATGCTAATGGTTGCAACATGCAACGCACCATCCACTTTGTTATCTTTCCCTTTGATATTCTTTATATCAAAGTCATATTCAATGAGAAATTCTAACCACCTGCTTTGCCTAGTATTTAGAGTTGGTTGATCAAATAAATATTTCAGACCATTATAGTTTGTCCTCAGCTTGAACCTTTTCCTCATGAAGTAGTGCCTCCACTTCCTCAAGGCATGCACTATGGTTACCAACTCCAAATCATGAGTGGCATAGTGTCTTTCATGCTCCTTCAACTTCCTTGATTCATAACATACAACAAACCCACTTTGATTGAGGACTCCACCAAGTCCTTCCTTACATGCATCTGTGCCTACAATGAAGTATTCATTTGGATATGCAATCCTTAGTATTGGAGCACTTGTTAATAATTGCTTCAAGTGCTGGAAACTCTTTTCACAATCCAATGTCCATTGAAACTTCACACCCTTCTTTTGCAAGGAAGTGATTGGGTGTGCAATCTTTGAGAATCCTTCAATAAATCTTTTATAGTAACTTGCAAGGCCCATGAATCATCTGACCTATGTTACTTCTTTGGACTTGACCATCCTCTAATGGATTCTATCTTCTCAGGATCTAGCGCTATACCATCCTCTGAAATGATATGTCCCAAATAATGAATTTTCTTCTGATAAAATGAGCACTTTCTCAATTTGGCATACAATTGATGCTCCCTTAATACTTGTAATACCATCCTCAAGTGTTTTTCATGCTCTTCCTCCAACTTAGAATATATAACAATGTCATCTAGAAATACAATGACAAACTTATCTAAGTATTCTTTGAAAATACCATTCATTAAACACATGAAGACAATTGTTGCATTTCATAACCTAAATGGTACCATTGTGAACTCATAATGACCATACCTTGTTCTAAAATAAATCTTGTTGATGTCTTCATCTTTAATTCTTACTTGATGATAACCTGACCTAAGATCAATATTGGAGAATATTTTTTCATCTTTCAGTTGATCAAAGAGGTCATCGATCCTTGGCAAAGGATACTTATTATTCATAGTTACCTTGTTCAACTACCTAAATTCAATGCAAAGTCTCAATGTCCCATCCTTATTCACAAATAAAACTGGGGCACCCCAAGGTGACACACTTTGGCATATATACCCCTTATCCAGTAGCTCTTCAAGTTGCATTTGCAACTCCTTCAATTCTGGTGTACTCGTCCTGTAGGGAGTCTTGGATACTGGAGTTGCTCCAGACATCAAATTTATGGATAAATCAATGTCTCTTTTAGGGGGTAATCTTGGTATTTCCTTAGACATGTATTCAAACTCTTTTAGGACTGCATAATCTTCAATATTTGACACCCTTTTCTGTAACATTTCTTTAGCTGCAATGCTGAAATTTATCTGATGGTTACTACCTTGGGAATTCCCTACCCTGTCCTTAGGTTCCCTTCCTCATCCAAGAAAGTAAATTCCTTGTTATGATAGTCTAGGATAGCATGATGTTGTTCCAACCAATCCATCCCAATTAGACGGTCATAGGAACCTAAAGTCAATATGTTCAAATATTCCCTGGTGTTCATTACATTCATGTCCATAGGACATGATTTAACCATCTCATTAAATTTTCTTTTGGATTTGGTTGCCAGTTGCACCAACCAATATTTTCCATGTTTTCTTCTTGGAAAATGCAAACTTTCCACCATCTTAAGATCTATATAACTATGACTAGCACCTGAATCAATTAAAATAGCAATTGTTTGGTTGTTGATCATACCTTCCACTTCAATCATATGTGATTGATACTCTTCGTGTTTGTTTTCCAGGTTTGTATAGATCCTTGGTACATTTCTACCCATGTCTTCCATTGTTTTAGCTTGTTGTACATTGTGAACATTCCTCACTTTTTCACCTCTGTGAGGACACTCTCTAAACATATGATCTCCTTTACAACCCCAACATCGAACAGGTGGTTTCCTTGGCCTCTGACCCCCTATCTCCATCATTCGGGGTTCTCTCGAAGTTGGTTGTCCATAAGGATTATTTCTGAAGAATGGTGGCTTATTCCCCTTCTTCCTCTGATCCATCTTGAATTTACTTTTGTCTTCCCAAGATTTTTGGAAATTTGGCCTTGACTTTTGTTGATCATATAGGAATTTAGCTCACCTTATGGTCTTCTCCAATGTCTTGGGATCATCATATTGTA
>ML859840.1:25328-35563 GCA_009831015.1 Picea engelmannii
AACACCCATCTGATGGACCTCCCATTTATGTGAGGCATCAAGGGCAAGAACAAGGCGTATGGAATTCATTTTGGCTACAGGGGCAAAGGTTTCATTATAGTTAATTCCTTCAACTTGGGAAAATCATTTTGAAACTAACTGAGCTTGGTTTCTTTCAACACTTCCATCTTATGCATACTTAGTTCTATAGACCCATTTACATCTGACAAGTTTTCTTCCTTTTGGAAGAGGTACAAGATCCCAAGTATCGTTGGCCATTAAAGAATGATACTCTTCATTAATTGATGTATCCCAATCTGGATGAATTGAAGCTTCTGCAAATGTCTTTGGATCATGAATCTCTGAAACTTGAGCCAAAAGATAAGAGGCTTGTTGGAATTGTGAACGTCTCTGACGTTGATCTGAAGGATCATCGACAAGATCGCTGGCTACTTCTCGTGTTGAACAGACCCATCTAGGAAGTTGTGGAGCTAGTGTTGGTTTAGGTTCAAAGGAATCATCTGGAGAAAGGTGAGCAGGAGGAGGTGGATTTTCATCCTCACTGTCATCATCTGAAGAAGAAACCAGAATAGGAGTAGAAGAAGGCACAAACATCGAAGATGGCTCGCAATCCAAAGAAGGTACAATCGTCGAATTAGGTTTACAGTCCAAGATATTTTCATCAAATTTAACATCTCTTCTAATATAACAATTTCATTACAATGTGGTTGAATAAGTCTATAACATTTGACATCTTCATAATAACCAACAAATATACACTTCTCACTTTTAGGCTGCAATGCTTTCCTTTTCTCATCAAGAATGTGAGCCCATGCTATACTGCCAAATACATGGAAGTGACTTACATCTGGTTTAATTTTAGTCCAAGCTTCTTCTAGTGTTATATTTTTAAGAGCCTTTGTGGGAGTGTGATTTGCAATTTAATTTTCACAGTTGATTACTTCCACCCAATACTTTAGAATTAATACCTTAGATTGGATCATACAATTAGTCATTTATTTTAATGTGTGGTTCTTTCTCTAAGCAACACCATTTTGTTGTGGTGTATATGTAACAGTTTGTTTCATTTGGATGCCATGCGTAGTGCAGTAACTTGTAAAATTATTGTTCACATATTCGCTTCCATTATCTATTCTTAACTTTTGAATTTGATGACCAGATTGCTTTTCTACAAGGGCCTTGTAGGCCAAAAACTTGTCAAAAACTTCGCTCTTACGTTTTAATAAGTAAACCCAAGTACATCTGGAAAACTCATCAATGAAAGTTTAGAAATACTTGCACCTAGAAAAAGGAGAAGAAAGTGGACCACACAAATCATTGTGAACAAGATACAAAGGGTCTGAAGCATGCCAAGAGGCACATTTGTCAAAACTGTCCTGATGATGTTTTCCAAGAACACAACCAACACAAACACCATCTCTGCATGAAACAAGAGGAAGACCAGTCATCATTTATTGATTACATAATTTTTGCAATGAGAGATGGTTTAGATGACCAAACTGCTCATGCCAAAGTTTTCTCAAGTCATCACTATGAGCAACAAAAATTGATGAAAAGGATGATGACCCAAAGTTGTCAAACTTGTACAACCTGGTAATATCATCAGTGATTCCAGTTGCAAGAACATACTTAGAATCTTTTAGATCCTTGATTACAACTTGGTGAGGTGAAAACTCTATGGTTTTACCTTCACCTGAATGAGTGATTTGATATACGGATAGAAGGTTACAAGAAAGACTTGGAACACATAATACATCATTGAAATGATTCTTTTCTACTTGAATTGTTCCAGATCCTTCAACACTAAGAGATCTATCATCACCAAAAAATATTTTCTTGGTGTTACATTCATTTAGAGCAGAAAATATGTCTCTATCCTTAGCCATATGATAAGATACTATAGAATCAATAAGCCACTCATCAGAAGAAGAAGTAGAAGTTGTATTGAAAGAGAAACCAGAAGAAGAAAGTGCATGTCCATGAGAAGAAGAAGAAGAAGTAGAATCAATATTGATGTTGTGCTTCTTCATCGTTGCTTCTAAAGCTGCCATCTTCTTGAAAAAATTGGACTCATCATGACCATCTTTATCACAAAAGTTGCAATGTCTGTCAGTCTTCTTACTTTTATATTTTTCTCCTTTGTCACCATTAGGAGCAGAAGTTGTATGAGTGGGTTTGGGACCCTTATATTGCTTGTTGTTGTGGGGAGGATGTTGTTCTTGGGATTCTTGGGTTTATCTTTCTTATGGAAGACGAAGGCTTTGTTGGATGTACCTACAATGTTGATCACTCCAAGTTGTACAAGCTTATCTTGCTCTCTAATCAAAGCATCAAAAAATTTCTCAAGACCATCTTTTTTATAAGTTGTCCCTAGAGCCTCTTGCGTGGCATAAAAGGTAGATACAAAAATAGAATATGCACTACCTAGCTTAGAAAGAATAAGATATATGCAACGATCTTCTTCTATATTTATCTTACATTCTTCACATAAAGTTATGAGTGTTTTAAACTTAGATAGATAGTCTTCAATGCAAGAAAAATCATTTATACTTGAAGTCAGTACTTGATTTTCTAAATGTTCTGCTCGAATAATATTGTGTTTACCAAACACAGATTCAATCTTGTCCCAAGCTTCTTTGGGTTGATCAATTGATTGAAGATGGAACCTTAAATAAGGAGAGATGGAAATTTTGATTAATCCACATGCTTATTCATTCCTATTATCCCATTTGACTTTCTTATCAGCATTAGTGGGTGTTGTTTCATTTCCCAATGTAATATGGTACAAGCATTTACTTCTTAATGAATCCTCCATATGGGATTTCCATTGGAAATAGTTGGTGCTAGTAAGCAAGAGATTACTTGTAGAATCCATATTAAATATCGTCAGGAACCAAATATCAATATAGCATAGAAAAAACTCAGAATAAGTACTCAACGCCTTGAAAAAGAGAGAAATTCATATAATAAGTTGTTGGAATATTGGTTGTTGTCATTGATGTCAACCCTAGTCATGGGTTTTGGACCACAAGATTGATAAAGGTGTTTGGACATGAAGGACAATGCACATGCATATACAACACCTATGAATGGATAGTATACATCATGTTGTTTCCGGTGGTATGTGGCACGTCACATGGATCCTCATGGTTGAGGAGAAATGAATTTTCGAAGATGACAAAGTGAATTGAAGAAGGAAGTACATGTAGGTCCTGAAGATAATTAAAGAAAAGAATTACAAAATAAGAAAGTGTCAAGTCAGACCTAATGTTAAAAGGAAGTGACATAAATGGTATAAATAAACATCATTATACATTCATTTGATACAAGTTGAATTTCAGAGGAAATAAGAAGAAAAGAAGGTTGGATTTCAAGGGAGGATGAAGTCTTTTGGTGATGTGTTCTAAGGTATGTTATTTTCAGGTCATCTTACCATGTTTGCTATAACTTGTTTTATAGAACGATTCAGATGGTGAAATCGCTATGGTATTGAGAATACATATCAAGGTACCTCTAGTAAAAATTTCAGCTCTTGATTCACTATAATTATGGAGATACACTATGTGGAAGATAGGGTTTGTTACCAGTCCTGAAGCTAGTCAATAAACAGGTGTTCCGGGTAAAACAGCCATAACTTCTTCATAGAGAATCCAAATGAAGTGGGACAAATTTCATTGGAAATATTATGGACTATAGTTTCTTTTGTGCATGTTTCAGAATCGGATGTTAATTATTGAGCACAAGGCATTCTGTGCACGTTCACTCTTCTGAATAGACCAGAATTGAATAAAGTCTACCATTCTTTCCATAACCTCTTTTTGGGGAGGCTTCAAGGAGTGAAAATTGGAGGATTTTCAGAGAATACATTGATTAATATTATCTATAGGATCAGAGTACTCCAAGAATTGAATAATTTCATAAATTGAAGAAGTCTTAGGAAGAATTATCAAGTTCTATGTGATGATTGGTTGATGGTGATGATTTAATGTAAATTTTTATTATCGCTCATATATTCTTGGGTGGAAGGAAGGGGCAAGGATGAAGAGTTCAAATCTCTCTTTATATTGGATGATTGTATATTCCTCTTGGATTTTTATCCCTCCCTTTACATTTGGAAGCTGTAGCTACGTTTGGAAGTCATTACTTCCCTTGAACAAAAACTATTGATTATTTCTCATATATTGTGCACGATGTATTGTGGTGTATTGGTGTAAATCTTATACTATTGTTCATTGCTCATTAGATATAATTGAATGGATTAAGTATAAGTTGAAAAAGTTTTTTAAATTGTACTTGATATTGATTCACCCCCCTCTCAATATCAACAATTGGTATCAGAGTGGGTTACCTTCAGTACAATTTAACCACTGGAAGGAAAATCCTATGCAGAAATGGAAGACAACATTCCAAATGGGATTCCACCATTTGATGGAAGGAATTTTGAATACTGTAAAAATAGAATGGAAACTTACTTGAAATATATTGGGGCAGATGTTTGGTCCTCAGTTGCTTCAGGATACAATGCTTTGAAGAAACCAAAGACTGCACCTCAGAAGGAAGCAAAAAGGAAAAAACAAACTAGCAATAGATACCATCATGGATGGATTGACAGATTTAGTGAAATCCAAGGTGGGATCATGTGCATCAGCAAAAGAGATTTGGGACAAGCTACAAGACCTTTATGCAAGGGAAGAAGCAGAAGAAGAAGTTGAAGAAGATTACAACATCTCAGATTTCAAAGAAGAAAATAGAGGTTAGTTCTTTTGCTTTAATTGTGAAGGAGTAGGACATGTTGAATTTGAATGTCCTCATACAGGGATTGAAAGAGATGACGATGAAAAAGAATAAAATCATGAAGTAGAAATGATTCAACAAGAAGATGAGAATCTTAAAAAATTGAAGCATGTTGAGATTGAAAATAGCAAGCTCAAAGACACATGTAGAAAACTAAGAAGTGAATTGGGTAGTTATGAAAAGACAGTTGTAATCTTAAAGAAACAATTAGAAGAATTTCAGAAACTAAGAGAAGAAACCATTTCCTTGAAAACTCTACTCGAAGAAGAAAGAAGAATAGCAGAAGTAAAGAAGGTCCAAATGATAAAGAAAGAAGAAGATTGTGAGAAACTTGAACAAGAAGTTCTCTCATTGAGGAAGAGCTTAAGAAACTCTCAAGTGCCAAAAGAATTAACACATCTTGGATGCATGGGTGAAACTTCATACAAAGAAGATGCAAATGCCAACAAGAAGGTTGAAGAAAGAGCTACGCAGACAGTTGATGAAAAGTGGACCAGGATACCAGAAAGAAGGAATGATTACAAAAGAGATGAATATCCAAGAAGACCTCCTACCTTTAGGAATCAAAGAAGCTTCAATCAGTATGAAGGAAACTACAGAAGAGTAGGTCATGAACCCAGATGGACTACATCACAAAGAAGGTCACTTACTCCCAGGTATCAAAATTTCTTTCTTGGTCATTGTTATACTTGCAAAAATTTTGGACATAAGGCAATTAATTGCAGAATCATTGAAAGGAACAAATACGCAAGAAACATGAATGGTGTGAACAGAAGATATGGAAATAATCATGGATTTGTCAATAGAAATTATAATTCATTTTACCCATTGATCGATAAAAATATTGTATTCTACAAATGCAATTATCTTGGTCACAAAGCACGAGATTGCAGATATATGAATGAAGATGTCCCTATGCCAACCACAATATGGAGAAGGAAAGAGATTCCAAACAATGAATATTTCGAATAGCATTGACCACTAAAGAATTTAAATAAGAATATGAATGGTACATAGACAGTGGATGTTCTTCACACATGACCAGGGATCAAGACAAATTCATCCGCTTGAAGAGAAAGGGTGGCAATGTTTCATTTGGAGATGACTCATTTGCCAAAATACTTGGAGAAGGTGTAGTAGAGCTTGGAAGAAAAAATGTTAAAGCAAAGAATGTTCTATTGGTTGAAGACTTTAATCATAATCTACTCAGTGTTAGTAAAATGTGTGATCAAGGATACACTCTTACGTTTGATTCCCGAAAATGTAAAATCAGAGAAAATACCTCAAGAAGATTCGTTGCAACTGCAACAAGGAGACCGAACAACATATACATCATAGACATGAATAAGAAAGAGAATACAAAAGCCACACAAAAGGATTCTAAGGAAGAAAATGTCCCAAAGACCAAAAATAAGGATGAAGTATTATTGAGTGCCACATGTTCAGGGGGAGTAGTCCCAAAGAAGAGAGTTGCATTTTTCCATTAAACTCAGGGGGAGCAGCCATAACCTTTTCCATTGATGTCAAAGGGGGAGAGAAATTGGGATCATGATGATAGGGGGAGCATGAGTGTTGCCATCAATGACAAAGGGGGATATTGTTGGAAGATTGGTTGTTGTCAATGATGTCAACCCTAGTCATGGGTTTTGGACCGCAAGATTGATAAAGGTATTTGGACATGAAGGACAATGCACATGCATATACAACACCTATGAATGGATACTATACATCATGTTGTTTCCGGTGGTATGTGGCACGTCATGTGGATCCTCGTGGTTGAGGAGAAATGAATTTTTTAAGATGACAAAGTGAATTGAAGAAGGAAGTACATGTAGGCCCTGAAGATAATTAAAGAAAAGAATTACAAAATAAGAAAGTGTCAGGTTAGCCCTAATGTTAAAAGGAAGTGACATAAATGGTATAAATAAAAATCATTATACATTCATTTGATACAAGTTGAATTTCAGAGGAAATAAGAAGAAAAGAAGGTCGGATTTCAAGGGAGGATGAAGTCTTTTGGTGATGTGTTCTGAGGTATGTTATTTTCACGTCATCTTAACATTTTTTCTATAACTTTTTTTCTAGAATGATTCAGATGGTTAAATCGCTATGGTATTGAGAAGACATATCAAGGTACCTCTGGTAAAACTTTCAGCTCTTGATTCGCTATAATTATTGAGATACACTCTGTGGAAGATAGGGTTTGTGACCAGTCCTGAAGCTAGTCAATAAACAAGTGTTCCGGGTAAACCAGTCATAACTTATTCATAGAGAATCCAAATGAAGTGGGACAAATTTCATTGGAAAGAGTACGGGCTGTAGTTTCATTTTTGAAAGTTTCAGAATTAGATGCTAATAATTGAGAGTGGGGCATTCTGTGCAAGTTCACTCTCCTGAATAGACCAGAATTGAATAAAGTCTACCATTCTTTCTATAACCTCTTTTTGGGGAGGATTCAAGGAGTGAAAATTGGAGGCGTTTCAGAGAATACATTGAGTAATATTATCTACAGGATCAGAGTAATCCAAAAATTGAAGAATTGCAGAAATTGAATAAGTCTCAGGAAGAATTATCAGGTTCTATGTGATGATTGGTTGATGGTGATGATTTAATGTAAAGTTTTATTATCTCTCATATATTCTTCGGTGGAAGGAAGGGGCAAGGATGAAGAGTTCAACTCTCTCTTGATATTGGAGGATTTTATATTCCTCTTGGAGGTTTATCCCTCCCTTTACATTTGGAAGTTGTAGCTACCTTTGGAAGTCATTACTTCCCTTGAACAAAAACTATTGATTATTTCTCATATATTGTGCATGATGTATTGTGGTGTATTGTTGTAACTCTTATACTATTGTTCATTTCTCATTGGATATAATTGAATGGCTTAAGTATAAGTTGAAAAAGGTTTTTAAATTGTACTTGATACTGATTCACCCCCCTCTCAGTATCAACATAAGCCTCTTCGAGGGGGCAACCTCCTTATGACCACATAAATGTTCAATTACAAGATGATTACAAAATAAAATTTCTCCTTGGTATATATATAGGAGACTAGGAGGTATAATTACAACTAATGGACTAAATCCAACATAAATAACATAACATTACTAATGTAATATGTCCCAATTAAGGGGTAATGAGCCACTATTTAAAGATTAATATGCCCCTCCCCTTGAGACAAGTGTTGTCCGCAATGCTTGAGTAACTCTGGGTGCTTCTGTATAAAAGACTCATCTTCCCAAGTGGAATCTTCAGCCGGTAGTTTCCTCCATTTAATGAGATACTCCGAAATAGATCTATTCCTCAACAAGCAAATTCTTGTGTCAGTGATGGATTCAGGCTCCAATATCATTTTTCCTTCCTCGTCAAGTTCTGGAAATATAGTTTGAACTGGGATCTTGTCACCTATAACCTTCTTTAAGCATGAAACATGGAAAATTGGGTGTACTCGTGAAGATGCAAGCAACTCCAATTTGTATGCCATAGTACTAATCTTTTGCAACACCTTATAAGGGCCATAGTACTTTGGTGATAATTTATTATCCTTCTTAGCTTGCTTGAGGGACATCTGTTTGTATGGTTGTAATCTTAAAAACACCCAATCCCCTACTTCAAAACTTCTTTCACTGCGATGTAGATCTTCTTGTTGTTTCATGTGATTTTGTCCCATGGTTAGGTTGTCCTGTAATATTTGGAGAACTTGTTTTTGATGATCGATGTGATCTTTCACTGCTTGAACCTTAGATTTTTCTTTTAGAGAAGAAGTGATGGAAGGAGGGTAGTATCCATGAGTGCCTTAAATGGTGTCATTTTTGTTGCAATATGAAAGGAAGTGTTATACCACCATTCTACCAAGACTAATCATTTGAACCATTGTGTTAGTTTATCAGAGACAAAGCAATGAAGGTAGCCTTCCAGACATTTGTTCACTATCTCGGTTTGTCCATCAGATTGAGGATGATAGGATGAGTTATGAGCCAATTGAGTACCCAAACAAGAAAACAATTTTATCCAAAAATGTCCAGTGGAGATGGGATCTCTATCACTTACAATCATCTTTGGGCTACCATGTAGCTTTTGAACTGTCTCCATGAATGCAGTGGAAACTATACTAGATTTGAAGAGATGAGAGAGTGCACAAAAGTGTGTGTACTTGGTCAATCTATCAACAATCACCATGATGACACTCTTTCGTTCAGACTTTGGTAAACCTGTGATGAAATCCATGGAAACCTCCTCCCAGTGCTGACTTGAGATGGATAATGGTTGTAAAAGACCCAAGGTATTAATTGTTTCCACCTTATTTTGTTGGCAAACCAAACATTCTGCCACAAACCTTTGAATATCAGTTTTAAGGCCATTCCAAAAAAAATCCTTCTTGACCCTATGGTAGGTTTTTAAAAATCCCGAGTGCCCTCCTACTAGAGAGGTGTGCAATTCCAATAGTACCTTTTGTTTGAGTTGGGATTTCTTACATAAATATAAGCGATCTTTGTACCATAGTGAATCATTTTTTCCATGTAAATATATCTGATGTACTGGAATCCTGCTGCAACCTTTGAATGAGATTCCACACTTTTTCATCATTCTTCCTTTCATCCCTTTCTTCTATTATCCAATCGGGTTGGATGATCGAGATAGCACAGATAAAGGCCTCAACATCTTCATCCTTCCTTGAGAGTTCATCTGCCACAACATTTTTCTTCCCTTTTTTATAGACAATTTCAAAATCATAAACCAATATCTTGGTTACCCATTTTTGTTGTTCTTCTGAAGATAATCTTTGTTCCAAGAAGCATTTAATACTATCATGATTTGTTTTGACCTTGAAGTGCCTACCTATTAGGTAAGGACATCATTTCTTCAATGCATGTAGTATTTCCATCATTTCCTTCTCATAAATGGGTTTGTGTAAGTCCTTTCCCTTGAGTGGTCAACTTTCAAAATCCAAGGGCCTTCCTTCTTGCATTAGGACAACACCAATTCCATTTCCCGAGGCATCACATTCCACAATAAAGTTTTTTGTGAAGTCTGGAGTGGTCAAGACAGGATCTTTGCACATCACCTCTTTAAATTTTTCAAAAGATTTAGTTGCCTCTAGAGTCCATGAAAATGCATCCTTCTTATTTAGTGTCGTTAAAGGTGTTGCTATTCTTCCATAGTGCCAAACAAACTTGCGGTAGTAACCTGTCAAACCTAAAAATCCTCTAAGATTCTTCAACGTTTTGGGAATCGGCCAGTCCATCATGCCCTTAATCTTGTTAGGGTCTACCTTGACACCTTCATGAGATACAATCGGACCCAAATACTCTACCTCCTTCACTCCAAATAAACATTTGGATGGTTTGGCATATAGTTGTTTCTCTTTTAGTAGTTGTAGCACCTTGTCAACATGTCACACATGATCCTCCCAAGACTTGCTATAGATTAGTATATCATCA
>ML859841.1:0-14409 GCA_009831015.1 Picea engelmannii
AACCCTGTGCATGAAGAGTGTATGCAAGCTCACTACCACACACCATTTTTCCAACCATATTACTTAACAAAAATATTATCTCATGATTAAATTAAAATAGTATTAGATGGAAAACAAGTTGAAGCCCCACGTCTTCAATCTAAGGATGGGTCCCAAGATTTTCTTGGACCTCTTGAACAAGGTATACGATCAATTAGTGAGTCATCTCTTCCTAAATCTCTATTTCAAGGGATGAGTGGTATCATGAGTGACTCAATCCATTCTTTTTGTACATGAACAAGCACTTCACAGTATGCATACAATTCAATGATTTGTCCATTGGTTTTGAGTGAAGGTAAGGTTATAATGTCAATGGTCTAAAAAATTTAATTGCATATTCTTCAAATTAAATTTAGAAACATGGTTATTTAATTGCAATATCTATCTCATGACAGTCATTAATCTCACATTTGGCATGGAATGGATGGATATTATCTCATAGTTGTTGGAATTCATCAATTGCTAATAGAGAAATTGATTTCTAAGAAAAACTAACATTAATACAATGTGAGATTCTTCATTAAAACAATGGATGCAATTAACAAGAGTGATTAACCATATATAAGAAGCAATAATATCACACAAAAAACTAAACACGAAAATCATAGAGAAATCTCAAAGCAATTCAAGACACAATGGACACCATATTTACCTTGGAAACCCAAATGGGAAAACTAACATTTAAATGATTGCTTAGTCTTAGTTTGGTAGTCTCTAGTTACAATGTCACTTGTGGTTTTTTGTGCACCCTACCCTCTTTGGAAAAAAGGCCCATTGAGAGTCAAGTTACAAAGGTATAGGAGAGATAGGGGGTAATGGGGAGGCCAAGAGGCTGAACTTTTAGTTCCCATTCATCTCTCTCTTTTCCTCTCCTATTTTCATTTTTCTTTTTCATTTATTTTTTCTCTCTTTTGTCTCATTTAAATTTTTTAACATGTGCATTGTATTTTATGTTCCATCTAAACTTCATTAATCATCGAATTACACTTGCAGGTACTAATTCTTACAACCATTCACTTGTTTCGATCCATTTCGGATCACACCTACCCATTGAGGGGATTTTTGGTCTCCAAAATCTTACAGGAAACCAATCTAGATCAATGTACCTTTTATCGTCTTCTCTATAACATGGATCTAACTCTAGATATCAACTATAGAGCTAAATTTAGCTCTGAATTTGGCTACTGGATCTAGTTTTGTCTATGGATTTTTCTTTTTTTATCTACTCTATTGTTCCTGCAATTAAAAACTATCTGCATTGACTCTCTGTTGGGCACCAAATCAGGCTATCTTTAAGTTACATTTCCATTGCCTTTTTGACCTTTTTACACTTATTTACCTATGTTTACTATGCTAAATCTTTGAGTTAATTACCCCTACCTTGTCTATTGGAATATTTATTAATGAAGTAAAAGTTGCGGAGTTTTACCTATTCGCATCACTAAAACGAACGTTTGACCACAGATTCTAGAGAATAGGACCAGGGCTTCATCCTGCAGTAGATCCACCCTTCACAGCAACAACCAAACCATAAAGAGGCCACGCAACTGGAGTTGCAAATCCCTGAACCATCTTGGGCATTTTGCTAATCCTGTCCATCTGGTACTAGTGTCGTTCCAACTAATTCATATTTTTGGGGATATGGTTACCATGTTTTTGGGGAAGAGGTTGTTCTCTCTTTTAATGTATAAAAGATAGTTTATTCCTATAACTGGGGATGTACCCATTGAGATTGTAATAACCTTTTCTAGATTTATAAAGTATTACCTATTTTGTTGTCTTCATCTTCGTTGTAACCAGCATAGCCCTGATCAGAGAGCTGGGCCCGCTCTTCTGATCAGGTGCTGCGTCTTCGTGTGTGTGTTATTTATTACTTTTATGATTGTTGTTATAGTGTGTTATTTTGTAGTTTATGTTTGTTGTTACAGTATGTTATTTAGCAGTTTATGCTTGTTGTTACAGTTTTATTTCTTAGCTTATGCTTACTGTTACAGCGTGTGATTCTTATGAGTACTTTTCGAAAGTTGCAGTTAATCCAGTTGACAATAATGTTTTGAATATTAGATTGTGAACCCTTGGCCAGAATGAATTGTACTCTTGCCCCTGCATATACCTTGTGCATTGCCTTGAAAATATACACACCCGGATTGATAAATTAATGTAGGAAAAGGGTGAATAAATCATTCATACCTGGACCCCAACATTTTGGCGTCATTTTCGGAGAGGCTGACAAGGTGAAAGAAAACGATCTGGACCAACCAGAGGGTCAATATCTTGTCCTGGGGAGAGAACGAGTTTCCTCACTCTGCTTCAGGTCCTGAATGTAGGAGATCTTTCTGCTTGTTTTTATTTTTTCTTCTTTTCATTTTTTTGTCAATCTCTTGTCCTGGGGAGGGAGGAGTCTTTTGACGCCCTGCTCTAGATCCTGAGTTAAGATTTATGTCTTTCAAACCCTTGTGTTTTTTTTAAACCATGGCTTTCACCATGGGGAGGGAGGAGTCTTTTAATGCCCTGCTTCAGGTTTGAAAAGCATCAGGTCTTTTCTATGGTGTGTTTTGTTCTTGACTAGGGGAGGGAAGAGTCCTTTGACGCCTTGCTCCAGGCCCTGAACCTTAGAGTCTTGTTTTTTTTTAGTTGCTTTTCTTTTTCATAAGATATTTTGTCTTGGGGAAGGAATAGTCCTTTGACACCTTACTTCAATACTAAATCATTGTAGGTTTATGCCAAGACCCTCACTTGTATGAACAAATAACTGAATAACAGGGGCAGAGGGAAAGCCCCAAAGAAGGTAGGACCAGATTTGGGAAGAAAGACCTTCATCCAACAGATTATAGAAAAGGTTGAATCAAAAACATCATCTCACATAGCCATGAGACCAATAGCACTAAGAGTGAAGTCTGAGGGACAATCAGTAGATCAACCAGTGTTGTCTACAACATTTTGGGGTGATACAACACAGCAGGTCCCTCCAGCAGTTGAAGAAACATCTAGTGGCATACTTGAACAAGGAAATCTTATGCTGGAAGCAGAGGGGGAAGAGGTCTCAAGTAGAGCCTCGACAGAGTCAGACCACTCCAGCAAGAGAGAGAAGGTTGTAGCAGAGGGATCAAGTCATCAGAACGCAGAAGAAGGGATTGAAGGAGTAGTTGCATCACCTAGGGACCGGGGAAGTGTTGCTAAAGCAACTCAGATCACTACAGAGTCTGGTGAAATACCCAGTGATTATTGGAAGATATTTATGGCTCCCATAACCTCCACTATCGTGTTCCCAATTGGAAACCTGGGAGTTGGTGCACCCACTAAGCCTATTCCATTAGCAGCCCTACCAAACTTTCATGGGCTTGTTTCAGAAGATCCTGACACATTTCTATTTGAATTCGACATAGTATGCCGAGGGTATGACTACATGACGGAAGCCCAAAAGTTAAAAAAAAAATCCTTCTACATTAAAGGGGATGGCTCTGCGATGGTTCATGGGCCTTGGAGGAAGCACTATTTCCACATGGGATGATATGCGGACAACTTTTCTGGAAAAATACCAGGATTACTGTAAATCCCGAAACATTAAGGAAGAACTTTTCAAGTTCGCGCAAAAAGAAGATGAGAGTTTGGAGGATTGTGTGGAAAGATTCAAGTACACCTTACAGAGGTTGGGTCACTCTGACCTAGATAAGGAAATTCTAAAAATTATCCTCCTCCGATCTTTCCATGAGGATTCAACGGAATTATTGAACATTGTGGGAAAATGAGACATCTCTAAGGAAAGCTTCGAAGGTATCTGGGAGTTATGCATTCAGTGCTCAAGAGGAATTGTAAGAAATAGACAAGGAATTCGCTCAGTAAAGGGGTCTGGCGGAGGTGTTACGAAAGCAGAAACCGAAAACCTACTAGACAATCTGAGGATGAATATCCTCAACACCTTATCAGCACAGATGGATACACTGCAAGTAAAGTAGAAGCAGCTGGAATTGGACATGACTATGGCAATATTTTGTCCGACGTGTAGAAAGAAGCATCCAGAGAGGCAATTTCCACTAAACTCCATAGAGGAATGTGCAATCTGTGAGCTAAATCATGCAACAAGCTCATGCCCCTCCCTGTTAGGCCTAAAAGCAATATTTCAAGGAACGGGGAAAGACATGGAGAAACTGTACCTCATGGGGTCTAGAAATCCATGGCAACCTCAACCACCAATGGGAAATCAAGGTATGTACTCAGATCCATCTCAGTATTTCAATAATTCTAATATGAATCCTAAGTCCATGCCCTATCCTTCCATGTGGCCACAATACCAATTTCCACCGTGGCAGTAGTGGAACCCTCAACCCAGTTCAAGCTCCCCATGGGCTCCAACTTGGCGAGGATCCCCTCCTGGGAAGTTTCCTCAATCAATACCACAGAAGAAACTCCAACTGCCCTCTAATGTGCCTCCGAGTAACCAACATGCCCATCCTCATCTCCCAATCCAACCTGATCTGAATCCTAATAGTAGGGGAGTTCATCAAAATGACATTCTTAACCTACCTTCATATAGCATTTCCACTGCAGAGTTGTATGAAATGAATCTACGATCAGGGCAGACAGTTGATACTCAACCTCCTCCAGTTACCATTGAATGACTCGACAATGAAGGTAAATAATTAGAACCAATTAGTAAAGAGTCAAAACAAACTGATAAAAATTGGGCATCTCCTGTAAAACAACATCAATCTGAACCACCTTACCCAAAGAGACTAACTTTGAGTAAATCAAACCCTCAAGATGAATTTGACTTATTAGGAAAACTGCAGAATTTATTTGTTAAAATTCCCTTGTTACAAGATATGAAGGATGTGCCAATATATGAAAAGACTCTTAGGGAATATTTTTCAAAGAAATCTGCAAAGAAATCCAAAGACCCCCTTACCATTCATGTTATGGGAAAATTATCAGATTTCATGACGGGAAAGTCAATGCCTGAAAAGTATGGAGATCCAGGGAACCCAATTTTGACAGTACAAATTAATGGGGTACAGATTTTGAATGTGCTGGTAGACCTGGGTGCTGCCATCAACGTCATCACCACTGAAACCATGCATTCATTAGGTCTTCATAACTTGAAACATACACCTACAGTATTGGAATTGGCAGACCGATCCACAATCAAACCTGTAGGAAAATTGGAAGATGTAACATTTCAGTAGATTCATGGCACTATCTCGTAGATTTCCTAGTCTTACAGATGCAATCTTCGGTGGGCAGTCATCCTTTGATATTGGGTAGACCATGGTTGGCTACTGCAGATGCTTACATTGGATGTCGATCAGGGCACATGGTTATTTCCAATGGGCACAACATTAAGAACTTAGTTTTATACCCACCTACAGAACCAAACCCATCCATAAAACCAGCAGGAAGCAAGAAAATTTTACCTAAGAAAGAGTCTGAAACAGAAAATGAGGAATTGAGGCCAGTTCTCACTATTGGAAAAGCCCTTTAGTTGAAAATAGAATCGGAAGATGATGTAATCACCTCTTTTATGGATGATCCTTGCTCCATTTCTAAAACAAATCAACAATTCCTAGAATCTATCCTAGGCTATGAGACTCAGGAAACAATTGAAACAGTAGAAGGATCAGAGCAACTACATGTTGATGCACCCAGTGAAAGTGTCCCAGTAGAACTAGAACCAAGAAAAACCCTGAATATTAATCTAGCCCTGTTAGAACCTCAGAAGAAGCAACTTGTGGATGTCCTTCGGAAACACAAAGAGGCCTTCGCCTGGGCTTATACAGATATGAAGGGATCCCTGTTAATTCATGCACCCGTCATATATACATTAAGGAGGATTGTCGTCCTATGAGACAACCTCAAAGAAGGATGAACCCTGCATTGAAAAATGTTGTGAAAGAAGAATTTTAGAAATTACTAGACGTAGGTTTTATTTACCCCATCTCAGATAGCCAATGGGTCTCCCCATTAATAATGGTCCCTAAGAAAAATGGTGAATGACGAATATGCGTGGATTATCAAGAATTAAATAAGGCAACGCAGAAAGAGCATTTTCCTTTTCCATTTATTGATGAAGTTCTGGACACATTGGCTGGAAAAAAGTTTTTTTCCTTTCTAGATGGGTTTAGTGGGTATAACCAGATCTAGATAACTCCTGAAGATCAGGATAAAACCACTTTCACATGCCCCTAGGGAACATTCACATACCGAGTCCTTCCTTTGGCCTATGTAATGCTCCTGCAACGTTCCAGAGGGAAATTTTGGGAATCTTCTCTGATTTGATAAATGACAGTGTTGAAATCTACATGGATGACTTTACTCCATATGGGGATTCATTTCCTGAAGGGATGAAAAATTTAGAAAAAGTTCTCGAAAGGTGTTTACAAGCGCGTGTCTCGTTGAGTACGGGAAAATGTCATATGATGATGGAAGAAGGAATTGTTTTGGGACATTTTCTCTCAGCTGAAGGAATCCAGATGGAACCAGCAAAGACAAAGGTAATTCAGCATTTCCCAACACCCAAAACGCCCACATAGGTACGTATCTTTATTGGTTGTGCTGGCTATTACAGGCGTTTTATAGAAAATTTTGCTAAAGTAGCACAACCACTTTTTCAATTGCTAACAAAAGATTCAGATTTTGTGTGGACAGAGAACTGTGATGCAGCCTTTATGAGAATTAAGGAATTGGTCTATAGCTCTCCAATCCTTAGAGGTCCAGACTGGGCATTACCTTTCCATATTCATATAGATGCTTCCCAAACAACGGTTGGTGTAGTATTAGGACAACAAGAGGAAAAAATACCATACGTAGTTTACTATGTTAGTAAGAATTTGGCTCCTGCTGAATTATACTACACAATGACTGAGAAAGAATTCCTTGTTGTCATCTATGCCATCAATAAATTCCGACACTACATTACCGGGTATCCTACCTTTGCGCATACTAATCATGCATCTATCAGGTATTTAATGAATAAACCTGTTACCCCTGGTCGTATCACAAGATGGCTCTTTCTACTACAGGAATTTGATATCACGATAGTAGATAAACCAAGGAAGGACAATGTGGTTGCAGATTTCTTATCTAGGATAGAACATGAGGGTAAGGATACACCAATTGAAGATAATTTCCCAGATGAACATATTTTTGCAGTATCTGCTAACACTCTGTGGTATGAAGATATTGTTAATTATCTTGCTTCAGGGAAGGTGCCTTGACATCTGTCATATAAAGAGAAAAGGAAGATTATTCACCAGAGTACCCGATATTCATGGATGGCAGGATATCTCTTTCATACAGGGGCTGACCAACAGATTCGTCATTGTGTGGCAGAAGATAATATCTATGAGATACTGAAGGTTTCACATGATGGACCCTGTGGAGGACATTTTGCAGATAAAAGAATAAGTCACAAAGTGTTGCAAATGGGATATTACTGGCCCTCCATCTTTTGTGATGCCCGAGACTATGTCTGAAGGTGTGATAGCTGCCAACGGATGGGAAAACTTGGGAAAGCAGATGAAATGCCTCTACAACCCCAGATAGTCCTTGAACCATTTGAGAAATGTGCCATTGATTTTGTTGGACCCTTCAACCCACCTTCTCATCAGAAATATTACATCCTGGTCTGCACTGATTATGTAACTAAATGGGTGGAAGCCAGAGCGGTCACAAGAGAAATAGAACAAGTAGTGGCAGACTTTATTTTTGAAGAATTTTTTTCCCGATACGGTACTCCAAGGGAAATTGTGTCAGATGGAGGATCACAATTCACATCTCACATGATAGGAAAGCTGATGCAGAAATATGGAGTCAAACATAAAGTGACAACCCCCTATCACCCCCAGGCAAACGGGTAAGTAGAAAGCACAAACAAGGTATTGGAAAATATCTTGACAAAGATAGTAGAAATTCATCACTGGGACTGGGCACAGAAACTTCCAAAAGCTTTATGGGCGTACAAAACAACATGGAAAAACACAACTGGGTTTTCACCATTTGAATTAGTCTATGGGAAAGTCCCCTTGTTTCCAGTGGAATTTGAGATCAGTACACTAAGGACAGCTCTAGAAGTAGGCTTAGACCCATCAAAAGCACAGAATCACCAACTGGAACATCTGAATGAGTTAGACGATATTCGGTTAGTAGTTGTCTAGAAGACCACTGCTGTTCAATAATAGAGAATGAAGTGGCATGATAAATTTATCAAAAGTAAGGTGTTTCATGTGGGAGATTAGGCATTAGTTTACAATTCCCGATTTAAGGATTTCAAAGGAAAGCTTGCACTCACTAGATGGGGCCATACCAAGTGGACACAGTATTCAACAATGGAACGGTTATATTAATTACAATAGACGAGAATCATACCTCGTTCTTAGTAAACTGACACTGTCTAAAACTATACAACCGTCCAGCCTCTAGAAATGCCTTTGTCAAACACCTCTCTGACTCATATGATTTAATGATTGTTGGAATGAAGGACACTCTCACTCTGCCTTAAATAATAATAATAATAATAATAATATATAAATAAATAAATAAATAATAAAATAATTTTTTACTTGTTTGTATTATTGCAGGGATAACAAACGAATATGACCAGGAGAAATGTAACACTTGGCGTTGTTGCTCCACCAGTGTTTCTATAAAGACATTGTTGTTACTCCACTGGTGTGCACTAATTACTTCACAAAGTGTTGTTACTCTGTAACTGTCATTACTCCACCGGTGCTATTACTCCACAACTGTCATTACTCCTCTGGTGTTGTTACTCTGCAACTATCGTTACTCCATCGGTGTTGTTACTCCGCAACTGTCGTTACTCCGCCGGTGTTGTTACTCCGCAATTGTCGCTACTCTGTCGTCACCGTTATTCTGTCGTTGTTGCTACTCGTTGTTTTTGTTACTCCTTGCTATCATTACATCATGTTGTCGTTACTTCGTCAGACCTTCTGCTGCTACCCCACCATAAGGTAGGTCCCCAGGTACGTCTTCGCTGACTTTTATGGATTTAATTAAATATTCCAAAAAGACATCATAACGTGTCGTGGACGGTCATAATTAAGTTGGGGGGGGGAACCATCATAACAAATGATAGCATACCACGAAAAACATTTATGACACACGATCCTCATCAAACAAAATCTAATGATTTCAATATTCTGTAATCATAACTTGATATGTCAAATGTGTACTCGTACGCGTAGAGTCATAATCGGTCACCTTCCCAACACGTTGCATTAAATTTCTAACAGTACCACCACAATCTATCATCATTTCCAAACATACCAGCGTTGTTTCATCCGCCGTCCCCAAAAGTGATATGACATTATTTCAGTTGCCAACACTTTGGAGCCCTGTCATTTTCCCCTACCAGCTAACTGCATTCGTCGTCTTCACTCCGCCTCTGCAGCAATGGGTGGATGATCTATGCAGCATGAACCTGAAGATACAATGAGAGTTCAGAACAATCAGGAGGTATGGTAGGTCTTTGAGAACGCGGGCTGGAATGTTTACTTTGACAGATTGAAAGGGTCGAACGAAGAAATCGCAACGGAATTTGCACTCAACTTGAGAGAAGGAAGCTCTCGGGTCTGCGAAATTGAAATTCCTGTGATAGAGGAATCCATCGCAGAAGTCAGTGGACTCCCTCAAAATGGACAACGATGGTTTGCAAGAAGGTCTGTCCTTCCAGAGTTTCTTGAAGCCTTTTTACAGGCAGGAGAAAGCATTGTGCAGAAGGGTCGAGGATATGATCGAAATTCGTTGCCGCATCCATGGAAGGAGGTAGAAAAATTCTTCATGAGATATATGACTTGCAAAGGAAGATACTCCACCATATTCAAATACCATCTTCGAATACTAACTCACCTGCGATTTCCCCAAGCAGAGGCTTTCTCACTGAATGTGCCTTATTTCTTATTGAGAAGCCTTCACCTAATGGAACATTTGGCTCAGGAGTCGCGACAGGTATTGGCGACTATCACCCACCATGGGCTGGTTCAGGTGTTAGTAATGAATGCCATCAGACAAATCTCGATCCCATGGGAATTGTTTCGATACACCACAGAGGAAGAAGTAGCAGCCGTTGTGGCTACTAAGGAAGATGAACCAGAAACCGCAGAGGAGGAAAATACAGGTGAAGATGACTATGTTGACCAGGAGGAATCGGAAGAGATGGAAATGGAATTTGAAGCATTCAAAGAAGAGGTTGCTCCCTAAGAGAAAGACAAAAACATGGAATCAATGGAAGATGTAGAATTTGACACAGAAAGGCCCACTAGAACCACGGCCGAGGCTATCCCACAAGAACCAGTCTAGCCTGTGGAATTAGCAGAACAATTTGATAGCATGACAACTACAGAAGCAGGGTCACAATAGACAGGAGCAGGTGAATTGATCGATATTGCGATCGAGGGTACTCCGTAAAGACCTCCTGTCACCATGGAATCGATGGAGGTGGATAACCAGAATGAAGAAGAGGTCATGACCACCCCGACCATAGAGCCCATGGAATAAGTGCTGGGAGAACTAGGGCATGAGGTTGGCGTTGAACCACAAGAACCAACATCGACCTCAGGACCAAATATTGAAGATCCCTGCCAGTTCTCCTTCTTCTCCTTTATTCCAAAAGGAGCAAGGCGAACTCGTTCCCTTCGGTGGTCAGAAGAAGATCTCGCCATTCCTCCAATTCAATCACAAAAGCCACAACTATGCGAGGTGGACGATACTCAAATAGATACATCAATAGGAGATAATCTCTTAGGGACACCACCGGTTGCGGTGAGCCCGCAACAAGAGGAATTAGCTGTAGGTGAAGAGGAGGGACCAAGCGAAGCGGTCCCGACGAATGAGCAAATGGAAGAGCTAGGCGAGAATATCGTAAGACTCCCAACCAAGCAAAAACATCAGTTGCAATTGAAGGAGACAACGCGGCTTAATATGGAGGTCAGGAAACTAAGGAAACAGGTACACAAATTGCAGGAGCGGATGAAGAAATACAAGCAGAAAGCTAGAAAGTCTAAGACCATGGGAGTAGAAACAAAAAATAAGACGGACCAGATAGCCATAACCTTTGTTGCTACTCAAACAAACCCGATTGAGCAATTGTTTGAAGACCGTGAGCATGCCTTAACGGTCAAAGTGGAGGCTTGGAAATCTACTGCGACTCAGTATCAAAACGAGATCGGAAGAATGCAAGAACGAGCCTCCACAACTATTTTTGAATATGTGGAGCATATAGACATCATGAGATTAAGGCATGTGAAGCAGCAGCTCAAGATGGAGCAGCTGGAAAAGCAAGTGGAAAAACTGAAAACCGATAAAGAGAAGATGCCTAGTTTGGCGCAAGAGGTGATGGCATGTGGCCCCCTGCTTCTAGTTATTCTTTATTCCTACATGAACATTTTCTTCTATTCTGCATGGAGAGCATCAAAAATGAGATTAGTTATAAGATAGAAAATGGTGTACAATTCCTCCGAATAATGGGGCACCACGATGTGCCAACTCATCATTTGATGTGTGAATTTTACCTGCATGGATATCTATTGTGCCTGGACAGAGACTTCAATCTGGTCCCATATGTGGGAGACATCCATTTAAGAGCCCTCACCTCTTACACTTTTAACTAGATCAGCTGGCAGAAGGCTTTTAACACATTTGAATCTAATAAGGTTACAAAGTCATTTATGGTAAGAGGAGAACCTGAGAGGTCAGTCACCATGTTTAATAAACAAAACACCTTTTTGGGAATTGAGGTGAATAGAGATAGAATGTTGAGGACACAAAATTGGTTCCTTGATCTTTGTGTTAAGCAAATAGTCACATTTCATGAAGAAGCCCTTGATTGTTGTCAGAAAAGGTGGATGATGACACCTACAGCTGTTTAGAACAGGGAACCTTTTGGGGCACCAAATTTTGCACAGGTGCTCCCTAGAGTGCCCAGATATGTGGCATGTGTCCGAACAAGCGGGATTCGATGGATGGGACTCCAGTTTCAGTTTCCCACTATTTGGTTGCCAGTAGAATATTACACTCCAGCATATATCGTTCCGGAAGATTGGTGGGAAGATGTCCACCTCTCATATGGTTTTAAAGTTCCAGGAATAGAGATGGCCAAAGAATATGATCTCACCCATCTTCAAGAATCCAACAGTCAGTGAAATCTAGACCTGCGGAAGCAGCGAACTGCATGAGGGCATGCAGAAGGCTAGTTGGGGGGAGATGTTGGGCACCAAATCGGGTTATCTTTCTACTACATTTCCATTACCTTTTTGACCTTTTTACACTTATTTACCTATGTTTACTATGTTAAATCTATGAGGTAATTACCCCTACCTTGTCTATTGGAATATTTTATTAATGAAGTAAAAGTTGTGGATTTTTACCTATTCACATCACTAAAATGAACGTTTGACCGCAGCTTCTGGAGAACATGACCAAGGCTTCATCCCGCAGCAGATCCACCCTTCACAACAACAATCAAACCATAAATAGGTCGTGCAACTAGAGTCGTAGATCCCTGAACCATCTTGGGAATTTCACTGATCCTGTCCATCTGGTACTAGTGCCATTCCAACTAATGCATATTTTTGGGGATACGGTTACCATGTTTTAGGGGAAGAGGTTGTTCTCCCTTTTAATGTATAAAAGACAGTTTATTCCTGTAACTGGGGATGTCCCCATTGAGATTGTAATAAAATTTTCCAGATTTATAAAGTACTACCTATTTTGTTGTCTTCATCTTCGCTATAACTAGCGCAGCCCTGATCAAAGAGTTGGGCCCGCTCTTCTGATCAGGTGATTCGTCTTTGTGTGTGTGTTATTTATCATTTTTATGATTGTTGTTACAGTGTTTTATTTCGCAGTTTATGCTTGTTATTACAGTATGTTATTTAGCAGTTTATGCTTGTTGTTACAGTGTTATTTCTTAGCTTATGCTTACTATTACAGTGTGTGATTCTTATGAGTACTTTTCAGAAGTTGTAGTTAATCCAGTTGACAGTAATGTTTTGAATCTTAGATTTTGAACCCTTGTCCAGAACGAATTGTACTCTTGCCCCTGCATATACCTTGCGCATTGCCTTGAAAAGATATTCACTCGTATTGATAAATTAATGTAGGAAAAGGGTGAATAAATCATTCATACCTGGACCCCAAAACTCTCATATCCAAGCAATCTTCAGATCAAAAATCTCCAATTAGAGTTCATTTCCATCTTGAACTTGAAAGTATCTTGTATTCTTAGACTTGGAGATGATCAATCTTGGTTTTCAATGAAATCCAAGTCTAATTTTGGTCTATGCTTTTTCAGTGAGATCCCTAAAACTATGTCATCACACAAAAACCCCATGAAAGGAAGTGTGAGCTTCCCTCTTCTGCTAGGATCAATTGTTTCCTGACATGTAAACAATTATTTTTTGTTGCACGTGCTTGCGGAAAACTCCATCTCCATAGTAATGTTAATCAAATGAAAATATTTTGTGTGAAACACAATCCTCATGGATTATCCATCCTCCGTTTACCATCCAACTTCTCCAATTGTTCACTCATTGGCAAGTGGGTTCATTGGTTGGTGATTCATTATTCAACCATATTGCAATGAATTAAACATTATATCATGCTTAAGATCCTTCTCTGCTCTCTCCTACTTCCACTGAACAATTTCTTTCTTCATTCGGGAGGATAACCTCTTGTGCTATTGCAACTATGTGCACAACTTTTTCTTCTTGGGATGGAGTTGCAAGCAACTCTTCCTCCTGTTTACTCTTCACTCTCCACAATCTTCTCCTGGATATGTGGTTTTTGGGGTGAAGCTCTAGATGAAGTCACCAACACTTTGCTTCAAAATGGTTGCTCAACTTGTAGTGGTGGAAAAATTATTGGCACTATTATATGGGTTGATTGACATAGTCCTTTTCTCCTTGTTCCTATGAATCTGTTGTTGGTTTTGGAAGTATTATTTCCACTCCTCCTATGAAATAAATTTGTCTTGTGATATACGAATTGATTCTCCTAGAAAGATTCCTCACGATGGATTTTCTTCCCACAAAAGAAGCATACTTTGGCATACCAACAATTGGCATTGTTATGGCCTTTCCTCTTGTAGCTATGACAAACAAAGGAGGGATTACATGATGCATACCTATGGTCCTTCTTCTTATTATTACAACAGATCTATTTGATGTTTCATGATTATTCATCCACATAGATGTTTTTCTCTAGGGTCCCTTGATTGACGACAAAGTGGATGTGTTATGGTTCTAAATTGTGATAGCCCCAAATACCAACTAGGTACACACACATTCTTAGAATTCCAATAATGTGTGTGTGCACGTGCGCACACACACACATTCTCATAATTCTAATAGTTCATAC
>ML859841.1:14566-25228 GCA_009831015.1 Picea engelmannii
TATATATATATATATATATATATCAACCCAATGACATCAAAGCATAGTCAACACAATTGTTTTTTGTGGTGGGGATATATGGTGCTATTTTTCATTAAGATGAGACCGACCCTGTGCCTAGAGAGTGTGTGCAAGATCACTTCCCTTGGTTAACATACACCACTCACCATTTTTCCAACCAGATCAACTCACCAGTGGTAACACACAACAATGTAGTGTTGTAGTGAATTGATTAATTACGCCAACTTTCAACTTAATTGCTCTAGCCTTCTCAAAGGAGAGGAACACTTTCCCTATTGTATTGTTATGAACCTGTCACCTTACCCATTTGAATCTCAGCTAAGGAAAATTTTTGGTGGAATTTCAATTTCAAAATAATTATATGGAATAATAGTAATACCACAAGATTACACGGGATCAAAAAATACCTTCCACGCTCTCACATTATCAACATTAAAATGAATATTCATATATTCAAAAAAGGACCAACAAACTAAAATGTTTTAATCAAGGGACTTCCAACTCATATGTCATCATATAATTGATTCCCACCAAGGATTGAAGCCATCTCAAAAATTCCAAGTTGATTTCCCCTCACATAAAGACAACATTTTATTGGAAATGGCGTATGAATGAATTGTGATGCCTAATCAACGTATTACAGTTTACTTCAAAAAAATGCCATCTTAGGATTAAATTAAAACATAATTACATGGAAAACATGATGAATCCCAACATATTGAAGCTAAGGATGGGTCCCATGATTTCCTTGGACTATTTGAACAAGGAATATAGTCCACTCATGAGTTACCTTTTCCTAAATCATTATTTCAAGGGATGAAAGGTGGCATGAGTAACTCAATAAAGTTTCTAGACATGAAAAAATACATCAAGCCATGTGTACAATCCAACATTTTTCCCTCAATGGTGTGTGAATGTTGGGTTATAATGTCAATGTTCCTAAAGGTTGAATCATTTTTTCTAATGCAATACCCCTAGGTCGAACCCCAATTGCACATATAAATGTAAATGAACACATAGGCTGGTGAGCGAGGACATTTTGGGCAAACATGCCTTTGTGTATGTGTATTTTGAAGCCAGAGTGCATGTGTGGTTAGTAGGTCGTGGAGCCAGATGCTAAAATGGTCAGTGAGCCATCATTTTAATATGTAATCACACGCAAATTTTAATGAAAACACATCACTATTGTAGACCAACCATGTAAAAGAGTATGGGGGGATAAAATCCACTAGATAGGGAAAGGGGGATTAATCCCAAAGGAATATTATATTAATATTCCTTAAAGTATAAAGTATGGATATGAATATATCCTAAGTTTCTAAAGTGAGGGAACAAAAGATTTCCTTGAGTGTCATGTGTCATATAAGGCACATACATATATAAGAGAGAGATTGAGTGTATTTGGGGGGATCATTTATTTCATTCACTGGCATATTTGTTACCATACCCTGCTATTACGATACATGTTCATGTACCTATACCCTGGTGAGGTTGGGATATGGATTGAAGAAGCAGGTTGCCATGCCCATGAGTAGCTTCCCTAGGGGAGAAACTACTCGAGATTTGTTTTTCGGTGCGTTGGGAAATAGTTATAGGGATATGAGACTTCTTGTACGACCTATTGTTGAAGCACCGGAAGGGAAGTGGGGAAGTCGAGAGACTATTGAGAAGAGAAGGGGCACACTTCTTGGGGTGGGACAGGAATGTGGGGAATGAGAGACTATAGGCTAATTGCAACAGTTTGTCACAACTTGGACTGAACATTTTTTGTTTATTATCAGACCTTAGACTGGATTAGGATTCCCTTTTCCTTGGTAGAGTTTATCCCCAGCTCAAGGATGACCCATTTTTGAGAGTTACGAGTAGTGTGGTCTAATTTTAGGAGGAACATGGAAGGTATGCATGTAGTCGGTGTTCTTTTAATTCAAATATAATTGTCTATCATGTGCTTATTTCCATTATTTTTATGAATTATGGTGTTCTGTTATGAAATCTTTGTTAATTATGTGTATGAATTATTATTGTTGAATGTTGATATTACTTTCACATAACATTGTTCATGTGAAGAACATATCAGTAGACTAAATTAGTATCAGTGTCTTGAAGAATTTTGATGTGGCGTGGCCCAACCCAGGTGGCTGGGAATGTTGCAACGCGGTATCAGAAGAATTTTTCGTAATATGGTAACGAAAACGTTACAAGATTGGTATCATAGACATTTTGTGGAGTATTGGTAATGGGGAACGTTACAAAGTGGTATCAGAGCTCTGATTTTCCAACACTACCCCTGCATGGGCCTTTAAGTAAAATGCATAAGTGAAATCACAGAGTTTGCAAGCGACTGTCTGATAGAATATTAGGAATATTTCATTTGCAAATTGTTTGAAAAATGTTTACAGTGAAATTCGGAAAATTTTATGGGATATGGAAGAATCAAACTCGGGGATTAAAACTTCAAAATTTAGTCTCTAATTGAGTATATTGGGGTCCATAAATGGTCAGAAAGTGAAATTACAGGGAGGCTATGATGCCCAGGATAGCATTGAGGTGAAAATTGGGAAAAAGCCCCAATTATCGTAGAATAATTCAAGACAAATTAAAGGCACAATAGGCGAAATTTGAAGAGTAGGGGATTGAAATTCCACCAAAATAATTGCAAAATGAGTTCTTTAGAAAAGTTCAAAAATAAACAAAATAAAAAAAAATTGGGTATTTTTCCCATGCAATGACATCAGTAGGATGTGGAGGTCACATGTCAGCTGATGTGGTAGAACAAAGACGTGTACTACCACAGTGGCAGGTACATGTTGGGTGAGTTGACAATTGGTAGGGGATTTGGAGCCATGTGGTAGGCCAACTGTCAATTCCACAAAAATGTGGTAATATCTTGGGTTTTCTCTAAGTGTTAAGATATCGTGAAGCATAGAGAGAATTGGGGGTATGGTAAGAGGTATGGTGCTTCCATGGACCCGTGAACCCGTGGTAAGAAGTGGAAAAATTGGCTAAGTCCTAACGATCGGTTAGACAGACTTATGAAAAGAAGGTTACAAGAATGATGAGTTCACGAGCCTGTGAGTCCACGAAGATGGAAAAATGGAAAAGTGTGGGATTTATTGAATGGACTTATGAAAATAAGGTTACAAAAATTATGAGTCTGTGAGCCCGTGAGTCTGTGAAGAAGGAATAATGGTTAAGTATGGAGGGAGTCTGTGATAAAGGAAAAGTGGTTAAAGTATGGAGGGAGTTCGTGAAAAAGGAAAAATGGTTAAGTATAGATATTTCTCGGAAATACATATGAAAATAAAATAAGAAACATGATTCCGCGAGTCCGCCACCCACGAGTCCGTGAATACAATAAAGTTTCTAAGTATGGGAGCAAGTTAATGGTAGTAGAATGTGAGAGTGTATTTTGTAGGTCGTGAAAGTTTGAAGGGAGAAATGAATACATTAGACCCATGATGAAATATTTAACGATTAATATCTAATTCAAAGATAATCAGATGGTGGTTGAGCAACGAAGATAGGATTCTTGAACTAACAAAATTATCTTCCATGTAGTGACATTAATAGTCTTCCTTCTAAAGGAGTTTGAAGGAGGGACACAGGAATTAGTCATTTGGATTCGTAGAAAACCGATTCCATGTATTCATTCAAGAATATAAATATAAAAAAAAAAAAAATAGGATAATAAGAATTCACAAGAAATGATCAAAAATAAATTATTTCTAATAGAATTTTGAAGAACAAAATGTTGTATAAAATGATGGATTTATTAAATTATTATATCCTTATAAATATCATTTCATACACATTCTGTAAAACCAAGAACATAATTCTATGTAAGAAGGATTCTGCAGTGAAATCAGTAGACTAAGAGATGGATGATGCTCAATGAACTTACATTTATGAAGATGAAGGAAAAATATTTGGTATGGGTGTGGATGTTGCAGTAACATAATCTAATGGGCCTGGAGTAGACAGAAAGGGAGAGAGCATGAACTTGGTGGAGACCATAAAAAGGTTGCAAATATATGTCCAAATTTATAAATATGATAACAAGAAGCTTATGATAGCCAAGGAGCAGCGAAAAGGCTTTAACATCAAGATAATGCAGATCTTGGACAAAATAGAGAAGAAAATGGATAAGGAGACTGAGTCAAGAAAACCAGGGAGTCTTTGGTCTCATGATAAGAGGAGAAGATCCATAAGTTTTGGTAGGCATCACCATCACTCCCCAAGGTATTCACTTAGGATAATACACAATAGTTCAATTCCATCCCATGTCAGGAAGCATAAGAAGAAGTCTAGGGTGGATGAGCTATAGGGAGAAATGAAAAAAAACAAGCCTCCTACATTTGATGGCGAGCACAAGAAGGATGAGGATGTTGAGACATGGTTGCTAGGCATGAGGAAGTATTTTCAATTGCATAATTAATCTTCACAAGAAGAAGGAATAATTTCCATCTATCAGCTCAAGGGAAAAACATCAATGTGGTGGGACCAATTTTTGTAGGTGAAACACATCAATGAGACGAAGGTTACTTGGAGGGAATTCAAGAAGTATTTTCAAAAGAAATACTTGACTAAGTGATACTATGACAAGAAAATGAAGGATCTCTTTGAACTCAAGCTTGGGAGTATGACCATAGATGAATATGAGAGGTTTCTAGAGCTGTTGAAATATGTTTATTTCATCAAGGATGAGCAAGTTAAGATTCAAAGGTATTTTAGTGGAATGCCATCATTTATCAGCAACAAGATACAATATTATGATCCCAAAACATTGGAGGAAACCATAAGGCGAGCTAAATTCCTTTATGATCAGCATAAAGGAAGACCAACTTTCCAAAAATCTTGGGAAAACAAGAAGAAAAACAAGATGGAACAAAGGAAGAAGGGAACTAAGCCACCATTCTTCATAAATAATTCTCAGGGACAACCAGCTTCTAGAGAACCCAGAATGACCAAGACATTGGGGCAAAGACCATAGAATCCACCTATTCAATGTTGGGGTTGTGGGAGAGATCATATGTACAGAGATTGCCCTCACAAAGGTGAAAAAGTGAGAATTGTTCACAATGTACAACAAGTTGATACAGTGGAGGACATGGGAAGAAATGTGCCTAGGATATATGCACCCTTGGACAACAAGTTGAGTTTCAGTCACATATGATTGAAGTGGAAGGTAATATCAACAACCAAGCCATTGTTATTTTAATTTATCTAGGAGCTATTCATAGTTATCTAGATCATAAGATGGTGGAAAGATTTCAATTTCCAATAAGAAAGCTTGGAAAATATTGGTTGGTGCAACTAGCTACATGAGCTAAAAGAAAAAGTAATGAGATGGTTAAGGCGTGCCTAATGGACATGAATGGACTGAGCACCATGGAATATTTGAACATCATAAATTTTTCCTATGATTGCCTAATTGGTATGGATTGATTGGACCAACATCATGTTGTCCTAGATTGTTATAATAAGGCATTTACTTGCTTGGATGAGAAACGGAACTTAAGGGCAGTATAAGAAAAGTTACAGGAAAGGGTGTCAAATTTTTGCAGCACATATGGAAGAGATGCCTAAAGATAAGGTGATATATATTGAATATTATGCAATCCTAAAAGAGTTTGAATATGTATTTCCACCCAAGAGAGATATTGATTTCTCCATAAATTTAATGTCTAAAGTAGCCCCAGTATCCAAGACTCCTTATAGGATGAGTACACCAGGATTGAAGGAGTTGGAAATCCAGCTAGAAGAGCTTCTGAAGAAGGGGTATATATGCCCGAGTGTGTCACCTTAGGGTGCCCCGTTATTATTTGTGAAGAAAAAGGATGGAACATTGACACTTTGCATTGACTTCAGTCAGTTGAACAAGGTAACTGTGAAGAACAAGTATCCTTTACCAAGGATATATGACCTCTTTGATCAGCTGAAAGATGCAAAAATATTCTCCAAGATTGATCTTAGACTAGGCTATCATCGGGTAAGAATTAAATAAGACATCAACAATACTTCCTTCAGAACAAGGTATGGCCATTATGAGTTCACAGTGGTTCCATTTGGGTTATCAAATGCACCAGTTGTCTTCATGTGTCTAATGAATGGTATTTTTAGAGATTACTTAGATAATTTTGTCATTTTCTTCTTGGATGACATTATTATATATTCTAAGACTGAGAAGGAGCATAATCATCACTTGAGGATGGTATTACAGGTATTGAGGGAGAATTAGTTGTATTCCAAATTGAGCAAGTGCTCATTCTACCAGAAGCAAATTCATTATTTGGGCCATATCATTTCAGAGGAAGGAATAGCAGTAGATCTAGAAAATATAAGGGACATTGAAGGATGGCCAACACCAAGGAATGTCTCGAAGGTGATATCATTCATGTTCCTTGTAGGTTACTATAGGAGATTCATTGAAGGATTCTCAAAGATTGCACACCCAATCACTTCCTTGCAGAAGAAGGGTGTGAAGTTTCAGTGGACATACGATTGTGAAAGAAGTTTCCTAAACTTGAAGCATTTTTTGACAAGTTCTCTAATATTAAGATTTTTTGACCCAAATGAAGACTTCATTGTATGCACTAATGCATGTAAAGAGGGACTTGGTGGACTCCTTAGTCAAAATGGGTATGTGGTGTGCTATGAATCAAGTAAATTAAAGGAGAATGAAAGGAACTATACTACTCATGATTTGGAATTGGAAACCATAGTGCATGCCTTGAAGATGTGGAGGCACTACCTCATGGGAAAAATATTTGAGTTGAGGAAAGACAATAGTGGTCTGAGATATTTATTTGGAAAACCAATTCTAAATTCCAGGAAAAAAAATGGTTAGAATTCCTCAACAAATATGACTTTGATATAAAGCATATCAATGGGAAAGAGAACAAGGTGGTTGATGCACTCAATAGACGGGTGCATGAGATACATGCTACATCCATTATCATGTACCAATCAGATTTGAAAGATAGAATATTAGAGGTTGCAAAATCAGATTTACCATACATGGAAATAAAGACAAAATTACAGCAAGGTATTTTGCAGTAGAAAAGTGAAGAATATAAGCCACAAAAAGATGAAATTATCATGTACAGGGGAAGAATTTATGTGCCAAATTATCAGGAAATTAAAAATCTGATTTTAAAATAAATGCATAATGCACCTTATGTTGGGCACCCAGGTTACCAGAAAACTATTGCACTTGTCAAGAGAAAATATTATTGGTCAGGAATGAAGAAAGAAGTTGTTGATTTTATTGTTAGGTGTATGGAATGCCAAAAGGTCAAGGATTAGAATAGACACCCAGTTGGTTTTCTACAACCATTTCCCATTCCTGAGTGTAAATGGGAAGTTGTAACAATGGATTTCATCACCAAACTACCCATAACAAACAAGCAGCATGATTTGATCATGGTAGCGATGGATAAGCTTAAAAAAGATACCCATTTCATTCCATTAAATATCACACACAAGGCATCCAACATCGTTGATATTTATATGAGAGAAATTGTTCGACTACATGGTATACCCGAGACAATTGTGTCTGACAGAGATCCAAAATTTACATCATTTTTTTGGAAAGGATTATTCAAGGGATTTGGAACAAATATGAATTTTAGCACATCTTATCATCCAGAGTTAGATGGGTAGACATAAAGGGTGAATCAGGTGATAGAAGACATGCTAAGGATGTATGTGATGGATAAACCATCCAAATGGGAGGATTATTTGCATTTGGTATAATTTGCTTATAATAAAGGGTACCAAGCATCTCTAAAGATGAGCCCATTTGAGGCACTTTATGGAAGAAAGTGAAACACACCAGTGATTTGGGACAACCCAACAGACAGAGAAGTGGTTGGGCCATAACCGCTCAGGGAAATGGAAGAGAAGATGATGAAAATAAAACATAATTTAAAGGTTGCCCAGGACAGGTAGAAAAGTTATGTTGATAAGGGAAGAACTCACAGGGAATTTAAAGTGGGTGACCATGTGTTCTTGAAAGTAATATCCAAGAGAAGTTCCCTGAAGTTGAGAAATTGTTCAAAACTGGCATCATGTTTCTGTGGACCATTTGAAATCCTAGAGAGGATTGGTCCTGTAGCATATATTCTTTCCTTACTAGAATCAATGTGTATTCATAATGTATTCCATGTGCCATTTCTTAAAAATCATGTACCTGACGCTAATCATGGCATTGATTGGAATGTGATCCAGGTGGAGCAAGAGGGAGAATTTCAAGTCCATTTGGTGTGCATATTGGACTAGAAGATCAAGTAGCTATGGAATAAATTAGTAGGGTTAGTAAAGGTTCAATGGAATTGGTATGGTCCTGAAGATGCAACTTGGGAGCATGAGGATGTTATGTAGGAATAATACCTGCATCTTTTTTAATACTTTTGAAATTTTTGGTTGTATATGTGTATATACTGCACTGAGGCCAGTGCATAAATAATAGGTACGAGAATGTAAAACCCCTAGGCCGAACCCCAATTGTACATATAAATGTAAATGAACACAGAGGCAGGTGAGCCAGAACATTTTGGTCCAACCTGCCTTTGTGTATATGTATTTTGAGGCCAGAGTGCATGTGTGGTTAGTAGGTCATGGAGCCAGATGTTAAAATGGTCACTGAGCCATCATTGTAATATGTGATCACACGCAAAGTTTGATGAAAACACATCATTTTTGCAGACCAACCATGTAAAATATTATGGGGGGATAAACTCCACTAGATAAGGAAAGGGGGCATAAGCCCAAATGAATATTATATTAATATTCCTTAAACTATAAAGTTTGGATATGAATATATCCTAAGTTTCTAAAGTGAGGGACCAAAAGAGTTCCTTGAGTGCCATGTGTCATATAAGGAAAATGTATATATAAGAGAGAGACTGAGTGTATTTGGGGGGATCATTTTTTTCATTCATTGACGGAGTTGTTACTGTACCTTGTTGTTATGATACATGTTCCTATACATGTACCCTCGTGAGGTTGGGAATTAGATTGAAGAAGCAGGTTGTCAAGCCTATGAGTAGCTTCTTTAGGGAGAAACTACTCAAGATTTATTTCCTGGTGTTCTAAGTAATAACTATAGGGCTCTTATACTTCATGTCTGGCCTATTGTTGAAGCCCTGGAAGGGAACTGGAGTAGTTGAGGGATTGTTGAGCAGAGAAGGGGCACACTTCCTGGGGTGGGACAGGCATGTGGGGAATGAGATACTGTAGGCTAGTTGCAACAATTGGGAACCTTGGAATGAACACTTTTTCTTGATTATTAGACCTTAGACTGGCTTATGATTCCCTTTTCCTTGGTATCTTTTATCCCCAGCTTGGGGGTGATCCATTGCTGAGAGTTACGAGAAATATGGTCTAAGGCTGGGAGGAACGTGGAAGGTCTGCACGCAGTTGGTGTTCTTTTAAGCCAAAGATAAGTGTCTATCGTGTGCTTATTTCCATTAGTGTTATGAATTATGGTGTTTTGTTATGAAATATTTGTTAATTATGTGTATGAATTATTGTTTTTGAATGTTGATATTACTTCGACATAACATTATTCATGTGAACATATCAGTAGACTAAATTAGTATAAGAGTATTGAATAATTTTGATGTGGTGTGGCCCAGCCCGGGTGGCTGGGAATGTTGCATTGCGGTATCATAAGAATTTTTCATAATATGGTTACAAAAATGTTACAAGATTGGTATCAAAGAAGATTTTGGATTATTGATAACAGGAAACTTTACATCTTTAGATTAAATTTAGAAACTCATTTTTTTATTTACACTAGCAATCTCATGATATCCAAACACCCCTTCCCCCCATTCCTCTTGCTTTGATGATTTCGAATTGCAATTTGGGTCCTTTGGGAAACACATCACAGTCTCTGAAGAGGGAACATGAAAGGATTTTTTTTCACTCCTCTTGGGACTCTCTAACCTACATCCCTCATCTCTAATCCATTTCACAAATATTCAAATGTCAGGGTTTCCCTCTACTGTGAAATCATTCAAAGCCCAACCTTCGAACTCCTTGATAACCCACATGTCCAATAACCCCCCCTATCCCCTCTAATTAAAAATACAATCTCAAATCCAATACTTAAATTCAAAACACCCTCATCCATGGCGTAGAGGGTGGTCTAGGTCCTTACGATGAAAAGGACCTAAATCCCTGTCAGGCGGGTTAGAAATGTTTCCTCTCTTTGGCACAAAAACATGCAAACTTAGAGGTTTAGTCTGAAAAATAGAGGTTACTCATTGGGGCCCTTAGAGAAAATTCCCTTGAGAAAATCCCCTCATGATCATATTATCCCTTAACTACATAGGGTTTGCCAATCCCTCAAGGAAATTGGCCATAAAATGGTTGGTGGATAATCACAATCCTTCAATATTGATTCTTCAAGAGATGATTTTGGAAGGAGAGAGAGAAATAAAATCTCTTTCATCATCTCTCCCATGCAAGTATTTCTTGGAAACAGATGCCAAAGGTAGGTCTGGAGGTCTACTAATGGGCTAGAGGAGAAACACTTTGCATATTCAAAATTCTTTGGCAATGTAAGAAAGGTTGGGAACCTCTCTCCTCTCAATTGATCTAAATTTGGAATTTCTTTGCCTCAACATTTATGGA
>ML859842.1:5050-21116 GCA_009831015.1 Picea engelmannii
TAAAAACCCCCAATCCATTCAGGAAGCCCAAGAACTCGCTACTAAAATAGAGGGAAACCTCCTTTCATCCAAGATTGAGCCTTTTGCTAATCCAAGGGGGAGAATAGACACCAAACCAAAAATAGTTCACAACGTTGAGCCTAATTCAGACCTGTGTGCCAGTATCACCAAGCTGCAAGCCTCTATGGATGGTATCATAAAAAATCAAGAGCAAATGATGAGTAGGATTGTCAACTTGGAAAGATCTCAGACCCAAGCACCCAGGGTCCCGTACAAAGGGCAATTCCAGAAGGGGAGCCAATTTTATAAACCAAAGAATGAGCAAGAAGTTCCAAACACCTTGGCCCCTGCAAACATTGTTGATGAAAATCCTTGGTGCCTAGAATGCAGTGAAGCACATTGAGAACATGAGTGTCCTTACAGTAATAGCCATCAACAAGTCAACGACATGGACCATTTCATGGAGTTTCCTCAAATAAATATCACCGATGCAGAACATCAAGAAGCCGTAAAAGAAGCAACCAGGCCAGCAAGGATGGCGGTAATACACAACCTAGACCAAGAATCACGAGAGAAACTAAAGAAACAAGAATTTCAGGTGTACAAAAGAAAGAAGTTGAACCAACCTACTGCTAACCAGGCAAAGCCCCCACCCTTGGAAATAATTCTTCCCAAGACATCCAAGGCTGGGAAGGTTGACCTAAACTTTGACTTCAAAGGGGCATTATCAAGAATGCATGTAAACGTTCCACTCAGAGAAGCCATTAAGATCCCGTCTATCAAAGAACGCTTTGACACTTTCTTTCGGGGATCAAATGAACCCATGGACCCCCCTATTATGTTGCAAGTCAATCATTTCAGGGTCCAATATGGTGAGAACCCTCCCTTCTTCATGACTTTAATGATGAATAGCAAAAGCCTCAACAATTGCATGTTAGATACAGGGGCAGGTGCCAACATGATGTCACTTAAAGTCATGCGACAAATGGGTTTGAAGGTCACACGGCCTTACAAAAATGTATGTGGCTTCGAATCTAAAGCCATACCCACACAAGGGGTAGTCGAGAATGTGGAAGTTTGCCTTAAGGAGTACCCGGAGAAAGTAGTCCACATTGACATCATGGTAGTTGACGTCCCAGATGTGTGGGGAATGTTGTTGTCTAGGAAATTCGCTGCAATGTTGGGTGGCACTCTCGAGATGGACCTCACGTTTTTTAAATTGCCTTTAAAAAATGGAACAATAGGCCGTCTCCTAAATGTGCCAATAACCGGAGACCATGTGCAAGATATTACTCACCCCGTCAACAATGACAAGGCACAAGACGAGATGATACAAACTCTTCAAAATTATTCTCCAGAAGATATGCCCTTTGCAACGGAAGAGGACTTTGATCAGATCAAATGGCCCAAGAAAGAAGAATACCAACAACTCCTAGATGAATTCAAGAGCAAAGAGATTGGGACGGTGAAGATATTAAAGAAAGTTGAAGATGATGTACAAATCCGCCCATCCCAGCAGGAAGTGTTTAAAGCAGAAGCCCACCCTCCTCCCTCAGCACAATACACCAGGGTGGTCCAAGGGATGACCAAATACAAAATCAGAAAGTACAAGGAAGGAGACATGGTATGGATGTGGGATACCCAGAAAGGCAACCCAACTAATGCAAATGGAAGCGCTCAGTCATGGCTCGGACCCTTCAAAGTTGGAATGGAATCAGTTGACGACTCATATTACTTGTCCACTTTGGAGGGAAAAAGGCGCCCTTTACCTATCAGCGGGCACCTCCTCAAACCCCACCAAGGTGGGGGGACCTGACTTCACAGGTAAGTTCAGGTAAGTAGGCATTTTACACTCGTGTATTATATCATTTGCATTGCATGTTAGTTTGCTTTTATATTCACACTTATTGATTGTTTTCTTTCAGTCTATATTTATATCTATATGTATGTTGGGGTGGCATTACTATCCCAATTTTGTTACTGATACCCCTATCGAGATTGAGCAGGTCTGCGGGTTATGCCAGAGATGTTGAGGTTCTCATGCGCTCTACGGTGAGCACATGTCCCCGAGTTGGAGCCAGATGTTATCACCACTTTTTAGGGATAACTAGGAAATCATGCCTCGAGGCCCACAGGACCTAGACATGGAGTACCGAGAGCAGGATTGACCTGAGCATGGCCCTGGAGGACCCACCTTTTCTTCTTCCATTGTCTTTGTCTTGTCAGCAGTAGCAACATCCATCACCATCGGCTTGGTCCTGTATCAGAAGAGGTTCTTGCTCCATGAGGTAATTGGTCCAGGTATCATGGTATGTGTCACCTTTGATAATTAAAACCTTTAAATATATGCATCTGATTCTTTTTATCTCTAACAACTGCTTGGATCTTACATTTGCCCACTTGACCATGTTTGGGGGGATTGACAAGGTGCCCTAGCAAGCCTGTGTCTGTAGGTTTTGGTTTGCCACTGGGGGGGTTTCTGAAAAGCCATCGTCCGCTCCCATCATAGCACCACTCTTACATCTTGTTTCCCGCTCACCTATCCCATTCCCCTTGTCCAGGCATTGGGTTGACCTATTTCAGGACTGCACCTTACCTCGTGGGAAGAAGGGGCTAAAGGCCCAAAAGGTAAAAGCAAGCTGGTAAAAGATAAAAGCCTAAAAAAATGAACCTCGAGATGCTTCGCCCAGGGATCCCCGAGAAAGCAATAAAAAGCTTCTCAGCAAGAAACAAGAGGGACCCGAAAAAATAATAAAACAAGACCTAATCAGAGGATAGGGGGTCTCGTCACGAGCCAGCCTATTAGGTCCATGGGTACCTAGCAGTATGACATTGCCACCAGCTGGTTACCATGCCAAGGCAATGACTCTTGGTTGCATGGCCAAGGGAAAGGGGGTCTCATCACAAGCCAGCCTTCTCATCTCTGCGAAAGTATTTGCGAGTAATGTTGTCAGCTCTGGTCACCATGCCAAGGCAGTGTCCCCTGATTAGCCTTTGAGCAAAAAAAGAATAAAAATAATAAAGGCAAGAATGGGCTTGGAAAAAATGCATCCATGACAGGGACAGCTCACCTTCTACAAAGGCACCCACAGGTAACATATTTGCACCCTTGGCCATCATTACAACCAACATGCTTTGACATCCCCTGACCACACCACCCACTTACATGGCTTGGAAGAGGTCTTTCTGGGAACTTGACTTTTTCTGTGGACACTAGCCCAATAGGAAGCCTTGTCCTTTTCCCCAGACTTGTATTGCAGGCTTGTGTAACGTCTTTGAGCTATTGATTGATGTATTAAGGATTTTATGCATGTGTTTAATAATATTAATGATGAAATGTGATTGACATTGCCGTGATCCCTGTGACTGATGAGCCCATGGAGGGCGTAGCCTTTGATGTACAGGACCATACCCGACGGACAGGTACCATTTGGACCGGTACACATGGGGAGATGATCAGTTCGAACCTCCATGGGGCTCAAGAGCCCACCAGATGGATGCTGAGACCCCATCAGGTAGCAAAGACAGGACAGAGGTTGATCAGAGTCTTTGCACTAGAGAACAAGAGGACGTTCCACCAAAGGCACCCCAGCATAGCTTAGCCTAGGGGGATGAGCCCTCTTCACTGAGACGTTGGCCTTGGAAGGCTTGGGACGTCACCTTTGATGACCATGACGTCATCCAGCCTATTGGACATCTTTGGAGGCAGACTGGGCAGCAGAGGCACGTGTGGCATGTTGGAGAAGCCCCTGGAGGGCTAACGTTTTGCTCCAAGATGTTTCATTTGCTCTAGAAAGGGCTAGCGCCTCCCTTAGAGGGGCTTTTACTCTCTTTTCTGCTTATTTAGGGTTTTTATTTGATAATTTAATGTAAAACAGTATGATTTTGATAATTTGGCCTTGTCGGCCTTTTACCTGACCTAAAATGTAAAATTAGGTCAAGGTTTTGTATAAATGAGAGATTCTCACTCTCATTTTTTTATCACAACTCACTCACTCATTAGTGAGGTCTGAAATTTGCACCCTATCTTGGGTATTTGGCTGATTTAAGGAAGGTGCACTTGTTGAAGGAAGACTTTTTTGGCATATTTTGGCAATTCTCTTGAAGGAAGGTGTTACAACTAGGGTTTGCATACTATTTCATGGTGATATGTAAGTGTTTTTTCTACAAAACTTCTTGAATGAATGGTTGTAGTCTTATATTCTTGCATATGTTTATAATTTGTTGATAAAAACCCTAGTTGACAAGCACACAAGTAGGTCCTTGTCTCATGTCCCCTGATAGAGAGTTTTTCAGCCATTGAAGAGGAAAAAGAGAGCCTAGCCGTAGCTACACTCCTTTCTCCTCTTCTCCCTTTGCTAGCCGTACCTGTTTCAGATCAAGAAGGAGAAGACGTCCCAGGCCTAGGTTATCTACACTTAGGGCCATTTTTCTTCTAGGGTTTGATGATAGAGCCTTGCTGTAGCAACACTCTCCCTCATTTGACTCTCCTGTCTTGACTTTATCTTTCATGCTAGCCATTTTTGCCATGTAAGGAAGGAGGAGAGAGCACGAGGCCTTGCCATGGCAACACCGAAGTGAGCCTCTCTCCCCTAGGGTTTTGTCTCTGAGGCCCTGGCATAGCAACACTTCAGAGCTCTTCCCTCCAATCCTCAACCATCCTCCTTCAACCCTTGCGTCCTACTTTAAATTGACTCCATTTTACCCTAGAAGGTACTGATCCTAAGACCTCCAGCGTTGAAGTGAAATTGATCAAAACAACTCTCAAACCCTTTGAAATCTTAAACCCTAACTACACTGACCCTAGCTCTAGCTAACCCTACTAACCCTAAATGCGGACGTCATTCTTTGCTATTATATCATTGATGCAGCAATGTTTTGTCTTTTGAGCAATTGAATGGTGATTTAGGCATAAGTTAATTGATGCATTGGTTTATTACATTGAATGCCTCATCATTTTAATAATTATTGATGAAGTGACATGATCTTTACTGTTATTAATAAACATTGACTCCGTCAATATTTATATTCAAATTGCTTATATTGAATACCAGATAGTCGTTGATATATATGAAGTACTAACCAAAGCCTGCATATATCAGTTTATTGTTGCTTTGTTCTTGGGCAGGGATTCTACTTGGTTATCTTTGTTGGCTATAAGCCGGACTATCTGTTTTGGTGGTGATCTGTGAAGGGGGAAACTTGCCATTGTCTGATTATCCTTTAGCCTCTTCAAAGCCCCAGGTCATCGGGGACGTCTCCCCTGGGCCTCACCTCCCTAAAGAGAAAGAACCATCCCATCGTGGTGACATTGGGTGGGATAGGTTCCTGTTACGCCAATTTTTCTCTCTACTTTATAGCCTCTCTTCCTAGCTACAAACTGTGCGATAACAGGGCCATAAATTTTATTTGGAGTTCTATTTTTCGATCTCTTATAGTAATCTTCTACGCTTAGAGCTAGTTGAGAGTTCGAGCATGTGAGAAAAGACCGAGCCTTATGACCCCAATTCCCCTTGTTATCCCCCACTTTTAGGGATAACTAAGGAGATTATGTCTCGAGGCCCACAGATCCTAAACATGGAGTACCGAGAGCCAGATCAACATAGCATGGCCCTGGAGGGCCCATCCTTTATTCCTTTCAGCGCCTCCACTTTGTCAGCAGCAGCAGCATCCATCACCTCGGCTTGGTCCTGTATCAGAGATGGTTCTTGCTCCATGAGGTAATGAGTCCGGGTATCATGGTATGTGTCACTCTGATCCTCAAAACCTTTGAATATGTGCATCTAGTTATTTTTGTTTCTAACGAGTGCTTGGATCTTATACTTATCCACTTGACCATGTCTGGGGGGAATGACAGGATGCCCTAGTAAGCCTGTGCCCATAGGTTTTGAGTTGCCAATGGGGGGTTTCATGAAAAGTCATCGTCTTCTCCTGTCATACTTATCACTTTCCATCTTACTTCCCGCTCATCCATCCCATCACATTTGTCCGAGCATTGGGTTGGCCAATCATTTAAGGGTTGCACCTTGCCTTGTGGGAAGAAGGGGCTAAAAGCCCAGAAGGTAAAAGCAAGCTGGCAAGAGATAAAAGCCTAAAATAAAACCTCGAGATGCTTCGCCCAGGGATCCCCGAGAAAGCAATAAAAAGCTTCTCAGCAAGAAACAAGAGGGACTCATAAAAAATAATAAAACAAGACCTAGTCAGAGGATAGGGGGTCTCATCACGAGCCAGCCTATTAGGTCCATGGGCACCTAGCGGTATGACACTACTAGCAGTTGGTCACCACGCCAGGGTAGTGGCTCTTGGTTGCATGGCCAAGAGAAAGGGGTCCTCATCACGAACCAACCTTCTCATTTCTGTGAAAGTGCTTGTGGGTAACATTGCCACCACTAGTCACCACGCTAGGTCAATGTCCCCTGATTAGCTTCTTGAAAGAAAAAAAGCAATAAAGAATAAAGAATAAAAGGCATGAACTGGCTTGGAAACATTTTCATTGAGGACAGGTGAGCCTTGCATTTCCCTGCTATCACTGCACCCCTTGTCAAGACATCCCTTATCCACCTCACCCATTTACATGACTTAGATTTGATCTCCTCCGAAAACATCCATTTTCCAGTGGACACTAGCCCAATAGGATGCCCTGTCACTTCCTCCAAACTGGCCTTGCAGATTTGTATAATGTCTTTGAGCATTTGACTGGGTAGAAAGGGTTTTATGCACATGTTTAATAAAATTGATGATTGGATGTGATTGACATTGCTATGATCCCTATGACTTATGAGCCCATGGAGGGCGTATCTGTTGATGTGCAGGATCATACCCGATGGACAGGTACCATATTGCATAGGTACACATGGGGAGATGATTAGTTCGGACCTCCATGGGGCTGAAGAGCCCACCAGATGGATGCTAACACCCCAGGAGGGGGCACAAACAGGACAAAGTGTTTGCACCAGGGAAGAGCAGAACGTTCCACCAGAGGCAGCTAAGCAGACTTGTACCCAAAGGGGTTGTGCCTTCTCCACTGAGACGTTGGCCTTGGAAGGCCCATGACGTCACCTATGACCCCCTATGACATCATCCAGCGATATGGGAGTTTGGAAGGCAGTTGTGGCATGATTGGCACATGTGGCAGCTTCCAGAGGCCCAAGAAGGGCTAATGTTTTGCTCCAGGAGGCCACATTTTCCCTAGAAAGGGATAACATCACCCTACAAGGGCATGACATCCTCATTATTTTCTTGATTAGGGTTTCATTATGACATTTTAATGTAAAACAATATTATTTGGTATTTTGGCCTTGTCGGCCTTTTGGTGACCTAGTTTTTAATTGAGGTCATTGCTACTGTATAAATTGAGAGCTAAAACTCTCATTTTAGACATCATCTTTCACTCACCACTTGGTGAGGTCTGAAATTTTCGGACCTCTTAGGGTTATTGGCTGAAATTGTGGCGCACTTGTTGAAGGAGACTTCTTTTGGTGATTTTTTGGCATTTATCTTGGTGGAAGGTTTACAACTAGGGTTTGGCTATATGAATGCTTGGTGGATGTAAGTAAATTTCTGCAAAACACTTCTTTATTGAATGGTTATGGTATTGTTTACTTGCATTTTGTTATTATAATTTGTTGGATTAAACCCTAGGTGACAAGCACATGTTGGTGTCCTTGTCTCATGTCCCTACTAAGTTAAAGAGCCATTTGATTCTGCTGAAGTTAGATAGAGCCTTGCCATAGAAACACTCTAATCCTATTCTTCTAGCCTAGCCATTTTTTTTTATCTTGTCTTTGAGCCAAGGAAGGAGAAAACGCACTAAGGCCTAGGGTTTCTACACCTTAGTGAACTGTTTTCCCTAGGGTTTGATTGATGAAGCCTTGCCTTAGCAACACTTCATCATCAAACTCCCTTGTCCTTAGCCATAACATCTATCACTCAAGATAGCTGTTTTATTCTTGTCAATGAGCTAAAGGAGGAGAAAGCACTAAGGCCTAGGGTTTCTACACCTTAGTGAGCCTTTCTCCCCTAGGGTTTCATTGTTGAGGCCTTGCTTTAGCAACACCTCAACATTTAATCCTCTTGTCTTCAACCATATCTTTTCTTGCTCAAGCTAGTCGTTTAAATTCGTCTTTTGAGCTAGAGAAGGAGGAAGACGCACTAAGGCCTAGGTCATCTACACCTTAGTGAGTCGTCTCCCCTAGGGTTTGATTTGTTGAAGCCTTGCTTTAGCAACACTTCAACATCAAACCCTCTTGTCTCTAGCTCTATCACTATCATCACGGCCCTTCAACATTTGTAGCCCTTTTTTACTCCATTTGCCCTAATAAAGCACTGATCTAAGACCTCCATTGTTTGAGTACCTTGATCATACACATATCCAAATACTTTGAACAATTACTAATCTTTCTAACCCTAGCTTAGACTAACAATCACTAACCCTATTGTTGTCATCATCAATTCATGCTATAAACATATCTATTGCAGCATTTATTCATCCTTAAAGCAATTGAATGATTGGCTAAAGCATTGCTTCTAGTATTGTTACATTGATGATAAATTGCCATTTGCTTATTGTGAAGCTTCATTAGCATTTATTGAGAAGTGATATATACTGTAATCATTGTTATTATACAACCTTGATTTACTTCATCAATATTATTGGTCAATTGCTTATTATCAGAAAGTCTTTTATATGAAGTACTAACCAGCAAGTAATCTTGCACATCTATAGTTTCCTTGTTGCTTTGTCTTGGGCAGGTACACTTTCTTGGTTATTGCTTATCTTTATTGGCTTATTAGCCGAGACTTTCTGATCGGTGGTGATTTGTGAGGGGGAATATTATACTTAGCCTTTCAAACCTTTGCCCTCTCAAAACCCCAGGTCACCAGGGACGTCTCCCCTGGGCCTACCACCCTAAACAGAAAGAGCTATCCTATTGAGGTGATAGTGATAGGTTAGTCTCAATTACGCCAGCTTGCCTTTCTTTCATCCATCTTTTACCTTAACTACAAACTGTGCGATAACACCCCCACAAGGAGGTGGCTTATGAATACCCAACAAGCTCTTTTCCCATAGCCAATATAACAAACTTCTTCAAAGTCGAGCCAAGGCCGGCCATCAACATTGGTTGGGCCCTTTAAGCTTTAGAGATTTTCCCTTCTGACAACTTTCATCCATCCTTCGTTCGTTATAGAGACGGGTTTTGGGCATTCTTAACAACTTGAACTTCTATAATTTTGAGTTTAACCATTAAGGATTAACCTTTTATCCTATGGCTTGGACTTTGACACCTAAAGCAAGTATTCGAGAGGTTGATAAAATGGAGTGGCTGACACAGAACTTTACACCCCCCTTCCCTCCAAATTAACACAATTCTTTAAGGTCCTTGGAAAGATCTACTCTAAGCCAACCCCTTTTCTACGGTTATGGGTTGAAAAACCTAGTATGGTCATGATATATAAAATTGCCTATTGGCACAAGGATGCATTCAAGGAAGTTTGAAAATTGTAGAGGCAACCTCGAGGGTTCAACCCAAGATGGGTAAACCACTAAGTGGCTCTATCCGCATAAAAACAACTCATACCAATCATACAAGACAACTAAGGTATTTCAGAAAATCAATGACCACGAGTAATTATTTCATGGCAATGACTTTCTTCCTTAAAAGTGAATTGAAAAAATCCTTTAGTCAGGCTATGCATCGTTGAGAATTTCCAACCATGAGTTTCCCAGGCATCCTTAATCCAAGTCTTAAACAATCTAGCCTACAAAATAACTTACTCAAATTTTTACAAATCAAATATTCCTTAACATCCTATATCAATGGGCATTTCCTTCAGAGGGATTCGTTACCTCATGTACCACCTTCGATGAACTTCCACGGATCCTTTGGCAAAACCATGGCTACCAACGCTTCCTCCTTGTGTAATAACTACTTGCAAAATAGTAAGAACAATGGTCCATGCCAGTAGGGAGGTAATTATGAAGGCCCCTGCATGCCTAATGGCAGACTAAGAGAGCCACAAGACCAATTAGTACAGAAGCCACGCAATCAAGAATCGGTAAATGCAAAAGGATGGCCACTAACTTCAAATGAAACTCAAAACTGTGCAAGAGAAGGAAAGGAAGTAAAATGAAACTCAAAACTGTGCAAGAAAATCCAGACAACGAGGCAAATAGACGGTATTACTACTAAAATCATCACTTGACCTTTCACTAAAATGATTTTAAGAAAAATATTACACAGATTCAAAATGTACAATTTAGTATATTGAAAAGCACAAATAAATAATTCGAAATTATGTTTCTAGTCTAGTCAAAGAAATAACTGAGAGATTTAAGGAAGGCCCTGAAAGTCATCAACCACTGAAGAACTAAAATTGCAAATAAACCAAAAGGCTTGTGTCAATGATACTGAAAATTGAGCAGTAATAACAAACGAAAACAAATTTAGATGAATTAGTGAAAGAATAGAAAGATTATACGAATATTTAAAAGTAATAACAGGAAAAACCAAAGAATTAAAAGAAATCTTGAAAAACATAAGTGCAAAAATAGACAGATTATACCGAAAATTTAACAGCAATAACAAACTTCGAAAAAAAATTAAAATGCCACGTACTGTCTCGAGGTCCTTTAAACTCGACATAGAATTCGTTCAGGCCATCTTTTACCGTCTCCACTTTATAGTCACGCATCATTCTAACCATCAAACATCGCTGCTTTAGGCAAATTCTCAATTTAAACAAGAAGAATTTATGAAGGATGCATTGAAGATTTAGCTTAACTTACAGCTTCATTACGTCCATGTCCCGCCGCTTGCCGAGGTTACCCATGGCGGATAAGTTTTATATATGTAAACGCCGACCAGTTACCCGAAATTGTAATAACGAATGCTCAAACCCTCTGGATTCGAACTCTCTTGACCTCAAATACGAGGAAGACTCTTATGATAATAATTCGACAACCCAGACGTGCAGTTCCTGCTTGTCCTTGCACGGGAAGCGTCAGGAGGGCCACCCTTACATTCTCCGTGCGTACACAGGAAACGCGCGCCCAGTTCCACACCTGGCGTCGGTAAGAACAAATTAAAAAATAAAATGGGCCTCCCCGGTATCGAAGCGGGATGGAAGCGGAAACCTGGATTTCAGGTAGGCGGAGCGACCTAAAACCGTGTGAGTTTGATGATGCTTCAATGTCTTCGGAGCCCGTTCCTCGCCGTCAATTTGTTCCTTTGAATGCTTGCCAACCCCTCCGTGCATGCTACTCTGGAGGGGATTGATAGTTGTCGAAAGGCTATTGGAGATTTTGCAATTATCGATCTCTGGGTTGTGCACATGGCCGACGTTTTTTTTTTTTGACAGTTATTTTACACCTTGCGGATCAGGAAGCGTCCGGTGCTCAACTGATAAGCAGCCATTTAAGCAGTGAGAAGACAGCATTCGCCACGTCAACGGTAAAAATGATGTGAAAATTCGGTACAAGGGAAATAATGATTCGATCGTGGACCCGAATTGCCAATTGAATGTAGAAAGGACAAAGTCGCTTTCACCGTCCTTCTTACATGCCACGTTGGCTCAATGCAGTGTGGGAGTAACCCAACAATGATGGTATGAGTATTTCTGTACTATGTACTATGTCCACGATTTGCGCTACGTCATTTTCATATTTTCTTAAGTTATGTTTTTTCGGAAAATGATACATGGTTAGTATTTTGGAAAATGATAAATGGAATCAGGTTTGAAATTTGAGTGTGAGTTCATGTAGGAAGTTTTTCCATCCAAATCCATATTTGACAGGTAGATAGGAAATCCACATCACATATCAATAATGGTTGGTATTAAAATTATACCCATCAAATTTATGTTCAAGTGCCTAAGGTATCCATCATAATTTTTAGTAAATACTTACATGGTATTAATAAGTATATACCTATAGGTTATATGCATTGCTTGATATGGGTGGCACCACGGCATTATCATTGTTGACACCTAGATAGGGGTGGTGTCACGGCATTATTTCTGATGACACTTAGACAGGGGTTTGTTGATGAAGTAAATGAAAGGGTAAATGAAATTTAGTGTTGTTCTAGCTTGTCGTCCGCTTACAACTCATTCGGATTCCCAATGCCCATGGGCCATAATCCATTCATGATTCAACTTTGCTCTACGAGTTTGGTCAACGTTGGGTCAGCTCTACTCCGGGGGGTCTATTCTAGCCTATGCTCTATTAACTTCCAACTCCCAAGGGTTTTAAGGTGTTTGATGAACACTTTGCAAATGTGAGCAGGGGTCGGAGGGCATGTTGATGGCGAACGATCATCTTGTTATGGTAAACTCATTGGGGATTTGAATTGATTTGCAATATAGATACCAATTGTAACACCCTGTTTTCTCCCAAGATTGTAATTATACACAAACTTCATATGTTAACATTATGAGGCATGTAATTGTGTTTTGATTTAATATAAACACCAAACTGTTGACTGAGAGGGAACAACCTTGGTAAGTACTAGCCATGATACACCAGAGGAAACTAATGAGGCAGAGGGCTGGTGGAATGGTTGAGTGAAGTGGAGATGAGATGCATCAGTGAAGAAAATAGGAAGCTTGCACAAGCAGCTAATCTATGTCTGCAAACATAATAACTTCACCTACCAGTGTACTAGACTGATGAGGAGACCATGTGACCAATAAGAGAAGGTCACAGAGGTGGTTGAGTAGTTAATGATTGTGGCAGTTGGTCCATATGTAGAAATTTAATGACAAAATCAACAAGTAAAAAATTATGTCATACACTTAGCAACCTAGAGATAATTGTCTTCTATGAACTCTGAAATGTATAAACCCACATTCAGAAATTACCATAAGCAGAAATACACATTGCTAAGCAATTTTGCAGCGGAATAAACACAATGAACAACAACCATTCAACTCAGAAAAACTCAGAAATTTAGGCAATGTCCAGGAAAACCCCAATGTGGGGAAACCCAAAGAGAGAGATAGATTTTATTAGCTTCAAGAAAGATATATCAGCAACAACAATACATTTACAACAAAGAGAAATAACTTACAACACCCAACAGTCCCAAATTTTTGCCTCAATTTTCGTGCCCAAAAAATCTGCATTCCTGTACGGATTTTCCCTCTTACAACACCTCGAAATCTGTGCCAAATAATTGTTGTATGGACAGCAACATAACTTCCCTCTTCACCAACAGAAAACACTGAAAAAACTGCTTTGAAATGCATGCAGCAAGTAGCCTCGAAATTTGTGCCCTCCCAACCTGTTGTATGGACTGTACGGATCCGTACAGTACGGCCTCTCTAACAGCAGAAAATTTACAACACTCTCTCATAGAAAAATCCTTTGGGATTTGTGCCCAATCTCTCTTGGGAAATGCGCCTTCCTTGATTTAATATAAAGTGAAATTTCACTGACTGAAAAAAGGTACAAGGTTACTTTCGCATACAAGACACACATGCGAAGTACCTCCTGAGCTAAAAAGCTAACACTCCCTCTTATCGAGGGATGTACTCATTGCCATCATATTCATCTGGTCTCATCACACTATGATCAGTAGGAGCTCCCTCTGAACCTGGAGCCATCATCAATACCTGCACAGAACTCGAACTAGAAGATCTTCTCCTGACAGCCACTCCGAACCTTGAGCTCCTAGGAGAATCCACTCCACCCTAAGCATCGGTTCAATCACACCAGCTGAGCCTCCTATCGGTGCTCAAAAGAGACTTCCTCTCTTCTCTCGGAATGCAAGACTGAATCCTTGGGCCCACCGCAGTCTCAGGAGCCTCCTGCTCCTCATCCGACGTTGAATCATATCTTGAAGGTTGTCCTCACAATATGTACAACCTGTCCACCCGATCACCAATCAGTTGTGGTTCCACTGGGTCCACTCCCTCCCTGTAAATAAATACATGTCTCTCTTAAACAATGTACAATATCCATCATTCTCCAAGGCTGAGACTAAGAGCAAGTTAACCCTCAACCCTGGAACAAAGAGAACTCCATCAAGCTCCCGGAATCCTCCATACTCGAGTCAGAATCTAACCCTTCCAACTCCACATACAACTCGTGCCATACCTCCTTCATTCTCCACCAGTCAGTTAGGACCTGTCTCTGTGATAATAAGGAATAGTCGCCAGATTATCGTCATGTGACAAGAGGCTCCATTGTCAACAATCCATCTAATATCACCACCAAATCCTCCACTACCGACATTGGATACTAGAGTAACCAAAGAAAATTCCCTATCATACTTGGAAGAAAAGTCCTCCATGGTTGTTGTAGCAGGTGTATCAGGCCCCTCCTTTCTCTTCTTCTTCTTCTCAGGACACTGAGAAGCAAGGTGCCTCAACTGGTTACAACATTAACATCTGACTTTACTCAAGTCCCTCTCGAAATTTCCTTTCTTCTTGCCCTTTGCAGCAAGAGCAACATTTCCTTAGCGTTGTCTTCCCTCTGTCCACTACTATGAGATCCCTCCCGGATCTCCTCCTGAGTGAAATCATCCCATAGTCTGCTCCAATCTGGAATATGCTCACACCCCACCACACACTTCACGAAGACTTCTCATTCCTTGGTGAATCCTTTCAAGGCTATCCTCACCAACTCTGAATCTGATATGACCTCCCCAACTATAGCTAGCTCATCTTTCACTTGAGCTACCCAGGTAAGATAAGAAGACACACATTCCCCCTTACCTAGCTTGGTATCATGCAGCTTATCCTTCAAGTCCATCTTTCGATTTTCATTCTTCGCCTCAAATAAGTTCTTAAGTGCATCCCACATTTCTTGGGTTGTCTTCTTCTCAACCAGGAATAAGGTGGTCCTTCACCCCATCCAGAATAATCCTCTGAGTTTTGGCCTCCTTTACTTCCTGCAAATCCAAAGCAACGGGATTTGTTGTGGGAACCTCAACAACAGAACTAACATAGTTCCAGATCTTGTTCTCCTTGAGAACAACTGACATCTGGACCTTCCACTGCAAATAGTTGGAAATTCCATCCAACCGATCCTCAAATCTAATGCATGCAGTCATATTCCATGTCACTATTCAAAGGAAAACAAACAACAGATTCCCCCCCTTCAAACTTGCCCAAATATCTCATTGTTCACTGTCACTCAGAGCCCAAGCTCTGATAACATGTAGAAATTTAATGACAAAATAAACAAGTAAATAATTATGCCATACACTTAGCAACCTAGAGATAATTGTTTTCTATGAACTCTGAAATTTCTAAACCCACATTCAGAAATTACCATAAGCAGAAATACATATTGCTAAGCAATTTTGCCGCGAAATAAACAAAATGAACAACAACCATTCAACTCAGAAAAACTCAGAAATTTAGGCAATGCCAATGAAAACCCCAATGTGGGGAAACCCAAAGAGACAGAGAGAGATTTTATTAGCTTCAGGAAAGATATATCAGCAACAACAATACATTTACATCCAAGAGAAATAACTTTCAGCACCCAATAGTCCCAAATTTTTTCCTTGATTTCCGTGCCTAGAAAATCTATATTGTTGTACGGATTTTCCCTCTTACGACACCTCAAAATCTGTGCCAAACAATTGTTGTACGGACAACAACAAAACAACCCTCTTCACTAACAAAAAACACTAAAAAAACTGCCTCGAAATGCATGCAACAAGCTACCTCGAAATCCATGCCCTCCCAACCTGTTGTACAGACTGTACAGATCCGTACAGTACGGCCTCTCTAACAGCAAAAAATTTACAGCACTCTCTCATAGAAAACTCCATTGTGATTTGTGTCCAATCTCTATTGGGAAATGCACCCTCCTTGCTGCCCTTTTTCCTCTCTCAAACTCTCTCAGAAAATCTCTCTCAAACCCTTTCTCAATGTGTCTTCCACACTACCCAATGCATTCTCTTATAATCTGAAAGTGACCCTTCACCTTCTCCAACCCTAGATCTAATGGCCAAGATCTAATCTTTCCTTTACAAGATCAAGGGTTATGATTCATCCCTCCAAAATAAATCACTTTAAAATATTAAAGTACATTTCACTTTATAGCATAAGTGCA
>WSFP011407553.1:0-25227 GCA_009831015.1 Picea engelmannii
TTCCCCATAAATAATGGCTTATTGACTAAGTATCTTAGTGTAGAATGATCCATTTACATATTGAAATATGATCCCAATAAATAATGCCTAAACGTATATAGTTCATACACCATTTCCAATCCTTCACACTCTATAGGAGTATAATTATGTTTGACAGTCGACAAATTTCTACTAGAAAATGCAATGGGATGATCAAAACCCCCTTCCCCTAGATGATCTAGGACTACACCTAGAGCTATAGATGATGCATCTACATGAACATGTAATTCCTTCTTCCCATATTGTAACATACAGAACCACCCATAGGCTAGGCACGTTAACTCATAAATTCAACTCTAAATTGATTTCAAATTTATGATACCATTTAATTAATAACTAAGCATGAAAGAATCATGATAAAAGCACATGCAATAATACAAATGCATGTTGCAGTATAGAAGAATGTTTAAACATGCCATGCACAACAATAAACAACAAGCATGAATATTATACAATACACATCTCAGAGATATTAATTAATACACAATGGAAACAAATATACCACATAACAACACATGATAGAGACCACTTATCTTTAACAAAATGATTCACCAACTAGATGCAGACCAAGGACGTTCCACCCAACCATAGACACTGTTGTTCCATGTCTCAACACTAATGTCACCTCCGATCCAGGGATTTGAATCCAAAAGGATGGTTCTAGGGTGTTGGCATAGGGGTTGATCCAGGGTTTAACGCTTTAACAGTGCACCAACAAAACCCTAATTACCGGCCTTTTTGGCAACACCTGTGAAGAAAATGAAGTCTCACCCGAGGTAGTCGCAGGGGGGGTTGTAGGGCTCAAGTTTCTACAACCTAGATGGGACACATATATATGATTATAATACTTAAAAAATCACTTAGAAGTTAACATTCAATAGTCTTTAATCCTTTATTCACATCGCAAGTAAAACCCTAATTACATAACAATGCAATTTTCAACAAGATCTAAGAATATCTGACCATTTAGCACATAGAATCAACAGATCTAGCATTGATCCAAGTTATTAAGAACTAAGATACTATATCATATGCATATAACATACATAAAGATTCATCACTAAGAATAAATCACATCAACAACACAAAGAAATTACAAAACATAATATGCATGGTTCACCCCCAGCATGGGGCTACGTTCATCAACTCTTCTTCTCTTTACTATCTTCTTTCAATGCACAGAGCCATAAACAAAATAAAAATAGGACAGGAGATCTGCATGCACATCTCTAGATCCTCCTTCCCCGAGCTTGGAAGAGCACAGATCCTTCTTACAATCACTTACACTTAGATCTGCAAGTTCTCAACACATAGTATGCACAAAACATTTACATCTATTTGAACTTAGCTCACTGGATTACAACTGACTCCTTCTTACATCACTTAGCTATCTATTTATATATTTAAAAAGGGGCCTAAACATGGGTAATACTCATGGGATGACATCTCATACCCGTTACATAAACCCTAAACCCAAAAAACCCACAAAATGGGGCGTGATCTTGTGATCTCTGATTCGCCAGGTGCTTCGCCTTCGACCAACCCATCGAAGTCCCAAAAATGGTCAAACATGACCAAGGTTCTCCAAAACTTGGTCGAGGGACAACAGGCCCCCAACACTTACCTGTGACTCATCCCAAGTCACTCTGATCTAGGCAAATCTTCTTCAAAGGCCTTGAGCTTGGCTTGAGCTACTTAAACCTGCTACAACGCTAGAGCCTCATGCTCGTCGAACTCCTGAACAACTTTCTTGGTCACTGGTCCTTCTAATCATTTCTCCAGCATGGTAACTACTTGTTCTAACTGTGCACCTTGTCCCTGGATCTCCTCAAAAAGTGTGCAGGCTTCATCATGCATTGGTTGTAGCCTCTGGGTCACTTCCATGAATTTACTCTAGATGGCATGGATTGTTGTTGAACGGTTCGCTGTTCTTGGGACCTTTTCATCCTCTCGACTACTGACAGCGGCTTCAATTGTGCTTGTAGTGTCATTTCTTGTTGCTTTGCCTCCTTGAGTTGTGACTCCAATGTCCTTATTTTTGGATCCTCTACAAGTCCCTCATAAGTCCACACACTTCAACTTCGTAATTGCTTGCATTCTAAGGCCAATGCCTTGATTCTTTCAACTATGCTCTGAGTAGTTTCTTCCCTCTAATCTTTCACTTCCTGCATAGTGCTTGTCATGGCTTGCAGTTCCAATTAGGCCACTCTTTCTTGAAGCTTCTGAATAGATTCAATGAGCTTCTCCACTTGACTCTCCATTATGTCTTCTTCTATCTATGCGAGGCCTGGCATAGAGTGAAGTGATCTGGTGACTGCCTCCTTGACTCCTATATGCTTTGTGAGAAGTCGTTCTTTTTCCTTCTGGATATGCACTTTATCCTCTGTAAACTTCGCCTAAAGGTAATATTTCTCTTGTTGCGCAACTTGGAATTACTATAGGGCTTATTCTTTTGCTTGATTTAATGCCTCTGTGGCCTTCTCCTTTTCATCCTGGACCCGACGAACGTGAGCCTCTGTAAAATATTCTAATCTACATAGTTGCGTAGGCTCATCTCCTACTTCTGTGTCCCTTGTTGACAATGACGTAGTAGACACTACGTGGCTTGAATAAAGAGTTTGTTGTACCCCTTTGATCTCCGCCTCGATCCTATCAAAAAATTTCTCCTTTTTGTCTTTACTTCACTACAAAATGTCCTCTAAGGTATCTGATACAGCGGCGATGATGAGCTCAATATTATCTACTACCAGCATAGTCTGAAATGGAGGTTTATTGGCTTTTGACTTTTTTCGCGATGAAGATTTCTTCAGGGAAATCTTACTTGTCTTAGATGTCTCAAAATCCGTGATGGGATCCTTAGGTGGTGTCACTTCACCATGTTCATGCTTGTTTTCTTCCCCTTTTTCCTCTTCTTTGTCTACTTCATCATCTCCTCCTCCTTCAGGTGAATCTGGTGTAGTTTCCTTTGATACGTTGTTCAATTCTTGTACCTATTCCTTCTTTTTATTCCTGTTATTGTTGGTTCCATCATACTCTTCTCGAGTGACTACATGACTTCTGATGAGGTCAGGGTCGGAGAGTTCTGTCTGTTTGACTAGTACAAGGAAATCTGTAGGCCATTCCTTGCTTATTTCTTCCATGTCCTCCTCTGTGAGTTTGTAATAGGACTGGAGCTCTTCCTTGTGTTTGTCCCCATGTGTAGTGATGTAAATGAAGTGCCTATCTGCATAGAAATTTGCAGGTGGCCTGAACCTGCGTAGGGTATTCAATGTCATGTGAGGGAAAGATTCAATGGCCCTCTTCAGCTATAAATAATATGTGTGTAACACCACATTGGATTGCCATTGTTTTTCCATGTCGCTCGAATACTAGATCATAGTGAACTTCACAACCAGTGATTCGGATAGCTCAATTTCAGGGAAGGTCGCTCCTTCCAACATCTACCAAGCAATGAAGGCAATGAGAATCATCAACTAGCTAAAATGAAACTTGTATCCCTGTTCCTGTGATTCGCAGAAATCTTGCTCCAACTGGTTGATGAGGTAGCTTGCCCAGTTCATTTGCATCCCTTCGACACATTTTCCTGCGAGGTCTACGATGAACCCCATGACCTGCGTTGGTCAGTTCTTCCCGACGAGATTACTAGCGATCAACTGGCAAGCTTAGCACACTGTGCCATTCTATATGGAGGCTACCTTGTAGCCTCATTTCCCTTTCTCTACATCGTCGTAAGTTTCTTTTATATGTTGCGCCAGGGCACGATCTACAACCTTCTCTGGGTAAAAATCCTAAGGGTTGGGTCCTTGCATGCTTAATCCGGTGATCCGATGGATCATCACCGGATCTACTGTGATGCGCCAATACAACCATAGGTAACCACCATGGTAGAATGATAGGAGGATTTTAATGTATAGGTTAACCTCTTGATGTATGTCGAAGTGTGATATCTTTATCACATTGAATATGGTTGATCTTGCGATGTCAATAGTCCACAGCTGGGGGATTATCTTTGATTTCTTACCCATTGTATTTGTCAAGTACTTGTTAGGTGAGAGCATGCCATAGTTCTAGCGGTCTCCTAAGTTGAATTCAATGATATTTAGCATCATATTTTTTCCTAACTGTGCATATCCCCTTCAGGAGGTACGCAGTAATCAGTGTATAGTAGAAGTCCCTTAGGATGCTATCACAACTAACAAAGCTATCCATAGGTAGGATATAGTTAGCAAGGATTGAAGGGATGAGATTCACATTCACCAAGTCATCATGATGCTTGATTCTCTTCTCTGTCGCAGTTCGGGAGTGGCATAGGCCCCTACCTCGGCAGGGTCCCTCGACCTCCCAGTCAAGGATCATTCTCTGATCTCTGATATTGAAGCATCTCTTCGACTCCCTACTGTAATATCCTCAACCGATATCCACATGCCATTTTCTATTCTCCTCCCATGAGAACAAGCACTAGGAGAAAGCTTCTCTCACTCCACGTGACCATCAGCGTGACCACAGACTTAACCCCAAAATGTGCGTCGCGTTTCACGATTTCCGGACTTCTGTTGTGAGTCACCCTGACTCCTTCGATTCCTGAAACCTTGAAATGGGATAATGGTCCCTAGCTCCTCCCTTTAATTCTTCATTGATGTGATCTTCGACTATGATTTGGGGTCGTACTTTCGATCACATCGAGATTTCGCGTGTCGGGGTTTTGTGAAGTGGTTCACCTCCACTCTCCTGATGTCCGAACTCCTGATACTTCAGAACAGATGGCCCAGATCCTTCCTCAATCCAACGTCTTAGATCAAGTCACATCCACTCCTGACTCTCAAAATGTCGATATTTTAGAGCACCAAATCAATGGCTCGCGCTCCCCTGGATTTGACGACCATAATCGAGTCACGAACGCAGATTTCATGAGTTCTTATAATTCTTCCCTTTGACTTATCCAGTTCATGAGTTAGTGAGAGGTTGATCTCTCGACATGTGTCCTTTCTATATGGACGGATAGGATTGTTGCGGCTCCTAGCTCCTTGCTAATATTCCAATATATGATCCTCCGATGTACGTGGATATCTGCCACGCGTCCTCTAAATCCGACGGTCCATAATGACTTTGCGCATTTGGTTTTCAGGAAGTTGGATTCCTCTTCCCTGCAATCCTTTCGATGTTTGATTCTCCGAACACCCCAGAATCTACTGCCACCTATCCTCTGATAATGGATGGTTCCTATCTCTTCATAACTTTTAGACTTCGCAAAGTCCACTCTTTTGTACACTATTGAAGGGTTTAATCCTTGTAATATCCCCAACGATGAGCTCTGTTGTAATCATGTTTATGAATTGTAAATCATGTTTTGTAGGTTGGTGAGTCAAGTATTGATAATCCGATAGAATTATGTGTTTATTAGGCCAGAGAGCCTAAGTGTTAAGGCCAGGATGCATGTTATTGTATATGTATTATGCAAAACATTAATAAAAATATAAACATCGCTACGTGCAAACTGACCACGAAGAAAGAGTGATGGGGGACTAAGCTTCCACAGAGTGGGTAAGGGAAAGGGGATGAAAGGTTGGAAAGAGAGTCTATTGTTGAGCCTAGGGCTAAGCTTGGGGGCTTAAGACCTTGGGAATAATAATTTATTATTATTCCAAAAGCTATGTGACAAACATGTTTTTATCCTAAGTCCTGGGAGAGGCAATGTGTGCAGCTTTAAGTGTGCAAAAGGGAATGCATGCATCCCTAGAAATACAAGTGTCAAACTGGGCACATGCAGTTAAAAGATGAAGTGTCAGCTGAGTTGGGGGTTCATTCTCCATTCTATTGTTGGTTGTCTGAACTGTGTGACCTCTATGTCTAAGCTCTGCATATCGCACATATCTCTAAAAATGGAAACTGTGAGACCTCTCTGATTTTCTGGTGTATTCTCATAATTTTTATCTGGTCTCTGCATTCAGCCTCCATCCTCGACCTCTACATAATTTCCTGTTACACATCGTGTAACCGGTAAATCATGAGCCGATTTGTGTCTTCTGTAGAACCCGACACTTGGATAATCGCCTAAGCGTGCTGTGTTTTAGTGTTTAGTCATTGCTATTTATGTGATTATGCCCATTTTCTATTGTGGTCGTCATCTTGGTGTCAATCGAGTGTTAATTTTTTTGTGGTTTCCCTCACCCGGTTGGAATTGATTCAAAGGGTGTGCTAAAGAAGCTGGTTGTCAGTCCTGTGAGCAACTCCCTTCAGGTGAGAGAGTCTGTTGGGAAGTGGTTTTCTCCCAGAGAGAGTCGAGCACCAACTTCAGAGCTCTGATAATTCCTAATTCAACTTGTTTTCAAGGCCCAGAGAGGGAGCTGAAGCACAAATGGACTATTCTTGTGAAGGTGTATACTCTCGGGCGGAACAGGCATGTGGGGAATTATATTCTGTTAGTAGTGGGCATAAGAAGGATCCTGGAGAGAATCCTTCTGGTTTCTTTGTGCAATTTTCCTATAACCTCATCCTATCCTAGGATTCCCTTGCCTTGGGTGGATCTTAGTCCCACCTCAAGGGTGACCCACTGTTGAGTGTGATGAGCAGTGAGGTCTAAAGCTGGGAGGTTCGTGGAAGGTCTACACGTGGTTGGTGGAATTACCACATTTTCAAAGATAAGTATCAGTTTTTGCTTAATATTATGTTTTGCATGCCTGTGATGCTTATATGTTATCATCTATTCTGTTGTGCATATGATTTATTGTTAATGTCCTCGATGATGTATATTAGCAGTAATCATGTGCTTACTTTGTATTGTTTGATTAAATATGTTAATTAGATTTAATATGCATGTTATATATATAAGTATGAGAATGTTTTGTGTGGTAGCGTTTCCCAGCAAGTGGATTGGTGGTCGGGGACATGACAATATGGTATCAGATCCATAGTTTCAATGCTGATCCTAGATGGGTCGGATAAGTGGTCTTTGGACCCAAGGTTTCAAGAGGAAATTGTGTTTGGAGGACTAATTTTGAACCTTAGATTGTCTATGAGTGACAAGAAGTTACTTGTCCATGTCACAAAGCTCAGGAGGAATAGCGGTAGACTAAAACTGCAGCCGTAGATCAGCTATGTGCAGAAGATCTAGACCGTCCAATCCATGTCCAGACACTAAGGAGAGAACACAGAAGATATCACATCTCGGCCATGAGATATAATCATGTGGACCAACAACTGTTGGATCGAGGGAACTTGCACAAGGTTTAAAACCCTTTGGAGTTGCACAGGAGTGTGGAAATCATGATAGGCGAAGCCCTGACTTCATCAAGACCGTTCATCAGGAGGGACACGTGGAGAGCGATCAGCCTTTCGCTGACTCGAGAATTGAAAATGTAAAAGGGCAAGTTCATGAGAATTTTCAAAACATTAATTCGTGATTAGATCACAACCATTGATCAAGGAAAGATCTAGAGTGTTAATTGTCCAGGAAGAATTTCGGCTTTTTGGGAACCGGGAGAAGTGTTGACGCACAAACTCCCGAAGCCCGAAATCAGGATATCCTGATGAGCCAATGTAGTGATTCGGGATGATGTCACTGGGATGGATGAGGACACATGGGATATGTGCCACGTGCTAGTGGTTCTCGAAGGAAAAAGTAGAAGTAGTGGGGCCAGATGGTGTCACCTAGAGTAACGTGGAACTTCTTAAGAGAAACACATGTCACCACCCTGGTTGGTGACAACTGTGCTTTGGGCCTGATTGCTAGAAAGGTCAGAAGTTTAGAATTTGGGTGTTGGAGAGGGAAGCAAGGGTGAAATCCTCTAGGACAGAAATCCCAAAATCCCGAAACCCGAAACCCTGAAGTTCCGATTAGAGAACCTTGATACCTAGTGCTTGGTCATGCCTTTGGTCACCTAGGTTTGGAAACTGAGAGAAGAGGACTAAGGCCTGAGTGCACTATAGAGCCGAGCAGCGCTCGAAAAATTCATGGAAACTGAACATTTCTTGAATCAAGTAGTTTATGAATGCTATGGGAATTGTTAACGAATAATGACCTGAAAAATTTTGGTTGCCTACACATTGTGTTTGTATAAGGTTAACGAGTGCCAAAACCATTTAGAGTTGCCACTAAGGGTAAAGAAATGGGGAAGGAACAGAATGCTTCCAGTTTAGAGAATGAAGCAAAAGGAATGGTTGTTCATTTGGGAGTTGAAGGATCGAACTCCAATGGCCATGGTGAAGAGATATATAAGGAAGGAAACATGAATAATATCATTGAATGATTGCAAAAGGATGCACAAACTCGTCAAGTAGATAGCAGAAAGCTCAGAAAAGTTCAATAAAAACAAGGTGAATTTAACATAAAGATGTTAAAGTGTTTGGAGAGAATAGAAAAGAAGTTGGATAAGGAGAGTGACTCGAGAAAAACAGGGAGTCACTAGACTTCTGATGGAAGAAGGTCAAGGAGTGTAGGTAGACACCATCATCACTACCAAGGTCACTCCAAGAGAAGGACACATAATAGTTCAAGCCCATCTCCTACCAGAAAGCACAGGAGATATGGAGTGGATGAATTGAAGGGAGATATGAACAAGATTAAGCCTCCTATGTTTGATGGAGAACATTAGAAGGAGGAATATGTTGAGACATGGTTTCTTGGCATGAGAAAATATTTGCAGCTAGAGAATTATTCCTCTCATGCAGAAGGAAGAATTGCAATGTATCAACTAAAAGGAAAATCATCCATGTGGTGGGATCAGCTTGTGCAGGTGCAACAGATTAGAGAGAAAGATATCACTTGGAAGTAATTCAAGAGGTGTTTCAAGAAAAAATACTTGACTAAGAGATATTATGACATGAATATGAAAGAGTTCTTTGAACTCAAGCTAGGCAGCATGACCATTGATGAGTATGAACGTAGGTTCTTGGAATTGTTGAAGTATGTTATGTTCATCAAAGAGGAGACTGTCAAGATTCAAAGGTATTTGAGTGGACTGTCATCTTCCATCAGGGACAAGATCCAATATGATGACCCCAAGATCATGGAAGAAATGATAAGTAGATTGAAATGATTATACGAACAACAAAGAGAAAAGCCTACCTTTTAGAAGGCTTGGGATGACCAGAAGAATTTTAAGAAAGAGCAGAGGCAGAAGAGAAACAAACCTCCCTTTTTCAGAAACAAACCTAAAGTACATCCAACATTTAGAGAACCAAGAATGGTTGAAGTAGGGGAACAAAGGCCAATATAGACGCCCATTCAGTGTTGGGGCTGTCAGGGAAACCATAACTACAAAGATTGTCCCCACAAAAATGACAAAGTGAGAGTTATCCATAATGTTTAGCAAGATTAAACAGTGGAGGACATGGGCAGTAGAATACCAAGGATCTATGTGGCCTTGGGCAACAAGCAAGATGAATTTAAATCATACATGATTGAAGTAGAATGTATGATCAACAACTATGCCTTTACTATTCTAATTGATTCAGGGGCTAGCCATAGTTATGTAGATCCTAGAGTGTTGGAAAGTTTGCAATTGTTGAGAAGCAAACATCAAAAATCTTAGTTAGTGCATATGGATACATGAACTAAGAGGAAACTGACTGAGTTGGTTAAGTCATGTCCAGTAGACATGAATGGACTGAGCACAAAGGTTGAATTGAATATTCTGCCTCTAGGGTCTTATGACTGTCTAATTGGGATGGATTGATTGGACCAACACCATGCCATATTGGACTGTCTTAATAAGGAATTCACTTGACTAGATGAGGAAGGGAATTGGAAACTAGTCCAAGGAATTCCCAGATTTGTTGCTATCAAAGAAATCTCAATAATGCAGCTGAAGAAGTGCTACAAAAAAGGTTGTCAATTATTTGCAGCCCATGTGGAGGAAACACCTAAGGATACGGTGTCAAGTATCGAAGACCATGAGGTACTAAAAGAGTTTGAATATGTATTTCAGGAGGTTCCCGGACTGCCTCCGAAGAGAGATATTAACTTCTCTGTGAATTTGATGCCTGGAGCAGCTCCAGTGTCAAAAGATCCTTATAGAATGAGTACGCCAGAGATGAAAGAGTTACAATTGCAGCTTGAAGAGATTCTGAAGAAGGTTTATATACACCCAAGTGTGTCACCTTGGGGAGCCCTGGTTCTATTCATGAAGAAGAAATATGGAATTCGGAGATTGTGTATCGATTTCAGACAATTTAACAAAGTGACTGTAAAGAACAAGTATCCTCTACTGAGGATTGATGACCTCTTCGATCACTTGAAGGATGCGAATATATTTTCAAAGATAGATCTCAGGTCGGGATATCACCAGGTAAGGATAAAGGATGAAGACATCAACAAGACCACCTTTAGAACAAGGTATGGTCATTACGAGTTCACAGTGGTGCCATTTGGGTTGTCAAATGCACCCATTGTTTTTATGTGTCTGATGAATGGTGTATTCAGGGACTATTTGGACAAGTTTTTCATATTCTTTTTGGATGACATTCTGGTGTATTCTAAGTTGGAGGAAGAGAATGAACAACATCTGAGGATGGTGTTTTAGGTGCTAAGAGAGAAACAATTGTATGCCAAGTTGAGCAAGTGCTCATTTTATCAGGAGCAGATCCATTACCTGGGGCATATTATTTCAAAGGATGGGATAGTTGTAGACCCTTAGAAGATTGAGGCCATTAGAGGATGGTCAGTGCTAAAGAATGTGACATAAGTGAGATCCTTCATGGGTTTAGTTGGTTATTATAGAAGGTTTATCGCAGGGTTCTCAAGGATAGCTCACCCTATCACTTCCTTGAAAAGGAAGGAGAATAAGTTTCAGTGGACAAAGGAATGTGAGAAAATATTTCAACAATTGAAGCAACTGTTAACTAGTGCTCCAATATTGAGGATTGCAGATCCAAATGAAATTTTTTTGGTATGCACTGATTCATGCAAAGAAGGACTGGGAGGAGTCCTCAATCAGAATGGAATTGTAATTTGTTATGAATCCATAAAGTTGAAAGAGCATGAAAGGAACTATGCAACTCATGATTTGGAGTTGGAATCCATAGTACATGCTCTAAAGAAGTGGAGGCATTACCTCATGGGAAGGAGTTTTGAACTAAGAGTAGACCATAACGGTCTAAAGTACTTGTTTGATCAGCCAACCTTGAATGCTAGATAGAGTAGGTAGCTGGAGTTTCTTTGTGAGTACGATTTTGATATCAAGCATATCAAAGGGAAGGAGAATAAAGTAGTTGATGCACTCAGTAGAAGAGTACATGAATTACATGATACAACCATTATCATGTACCGAAATGATATTAAAAGCATAATTTCAGAGGCTACAAATACAGATTTGCAGTACAAGGATTTGGTAGCAAAGCTACAACAAGGTGAGATGCCATAGAAAGTGGAAAATTATAAATTGGGAACCAATGGAACACTTCTATACAAGAAAATAATTTATGTACCTAATGTCCAGGACTTGAAACATATGATTTTGAATGAAATTCATAATGTGCCTTATGCAGGGCACCCTAGATATCAAAAAACCGTGGCAACAATCAAGAGCCATCACTTTTGGCTAGGTATGAAGAAGGAGATTGTTGAATACATCTCCAGATGTATGGAGTGCCAGAAGTTTAAAGTGGAGCATATACACCCAACAGGGTTACTGCAACCTTTACCCATTCCTGAGTGGAAGTGGGAAGTGGTAACAATGGACTTCCATCACATGATTTCCCAAGACCGGCAAGCAACATGATTCAATTATGGTGGTGGTGGACAAGCTTACGAAAGCTTCCCATTTCATTTCGTTAAAGACTACTCACAAGGCAATTGATGTTGCCGACATCTTTATGAAGGAAGTTGCACGATTGCATGGGATTCCCATGACAATTGTGTCTGACAGAGACCCGAAATTCACCTCGAATTTCTGGAAAGGGTTATTCAAAGGGTTTGGAAAGAATCTAAATTTCAGTACAACTTATCATCCTGAGTATGATGGACAGATAGAGAGGGTGAATAGATTAATACAAGACATGCTAAGGATGTATATGATGGACAAACCATGAAAATGGGAAGACTACCTACACTTGGTAGAATTCGCCTACAACAATGGGTATCAAGCATCATTGAAGGTGAGCCCATTTGAAGTACTTTATGGCAGAAAGTGAAATACGCCAGTAACATGGGATAATCCAGCTGACAGGGTGGTAGTTGGGCCAAAGTTTCTCAAGGAAATGGAAGAACAAATGCTAAAAATCAAGTAGAATTTAAAGGTTTCCCAAGACACGAAGAAAAGTTATGTTGATAAGAACAGAACCCACAGAGAGTTTAAAGTGGGTGATTTTTTTTTCTTGAAAGTGAAAGCCAATAGAAGTTCCTTGATGCTGGGAAACTACGCCAAGTTGGCAGCCAAATTTTGTGGGCATTTGAAATCCTAGAAAGGATTGGACAAGTTTCATATATGCTTGCATTACCTACATCCATGACTGTACATAATGTGTTTCATGTTTCATTGCTTAAGAAATCTATACCTGATGTTAATCATGTAATTGAGTGAAATGTGATTCAGGTGGACCAAGAAGGTGCCATGCAAGTGCATCCCGTGCGCATATTGGACCGAAAAAGCAAACAAATCTAGAATCAATCCATAGGGCTTGTAAAGGTCTAGTGGACCTAATACAGTCCTGAGCATGTGACATGGGAGCATGAAGATTCTATGAAGGAAGAATATCCACATCTTTTTTGAAGATTTTGAAAAATCTTGTTGATGTTGTGTGAAAGTTCGACAAAGAACAATGCAAAAATAAGGGGACGGGATTATAATATCCCTAAGGATGAGCCCTATTGTAATCATGTTTATGAATCGTAAATCATGTTTTGTATGCTGGTGAGCTGAGTATTGATAAGCTGGTAGACTTATCTGTTTATTAGGCCGGAGAGCCTAAGTGTTAAGGCCAATATGCTTGTTCTTGCATATGTATTATGCAGAACATGAATAAAAATATAAACATCGTTGCGTGCAAACCGACCACGAGGAAAGAGTGATGGGGGACTAAGCTTCCACAAAGTGGGTAAGGGAAAGGGGTTGAACGGTTGGTAAGAGAGGTTAAGTGTTGAGCCTAGGGGATAAGCTTGGGGGCTTAAGTCATTGGGAATAATAATTTATTATTATTCCAAAATCTATGTGACAAACATGTTTTTATCCTAAGTCGTGGGAGAGGCAACGCATGCAACTCCAAGTGTGAAAAAGGGAATACATGCAGCCCCAGGAAGACAAGTGTCAACCTAGGTGCATGTGGTTAAAATCTTAAGCGTCAGCTGAGTTGGGGGTTCGTTCTCCATTCTATCATCTGTTGTATGAACTATGTGATCTCTGTGTCTAAGCTCTGCATATCGCACACAGCTCTGAAAACCAAAATTGTGAGACCTCTTTGATTGTCCGGTGTATTCTCATAAATTCCATCTGATCTCTTTTTTTGGCCTCCATCCTTGACCTCTACATAATTTCCTATCACGCATCCTATAACCAGTAAACTGTGAGACAATTTGTGTCTTCTGTAGAACCCGACACCTGGATAATCGCCTGAGCATGCTATGTTTTAGAGTTTGGTTGTTTCCATTTATGGGACTATGCCCATTTTCTTTTGTGGCCGTCATCCTAGTGTCAACTAAGTGATGATTTTGTTGTGTTTTACCCCACCTAGTTGGAATTGTGTCAAAGGGTGTGTTGAATAAGAAGGTTGCTAGGCCTGTGAGAAATTCCCTCCAGGTGAGAGAGTCTGTTGGGAAGTGGTTTTCTCCCAGAGAGAGTCCAGCACCAGCTTTGGAGCTCTGAGAATTCTTGATTTGTCATGTTTTCAAGGCCCAGAGAGTGAGGTGAAGCACTGATGGACTGTTCTTGTGAAGGTGTATACTTTCGGGCCGAACAGGAATGTGGGGAATGAGAGTCTATTAGTAGTGGGTGTAAGAAGGATCTTGGAGAGAATCGTTCAGGTTTCTCTATGAAGTTTTCCTGTAACCTCAGCCTAGCCTACGATTCCCTTGCCTTGGGTGGATCTTAGTCCTAGCTCGGGGGTGACCCACTATTGAGTGTGATGAGAAGTGAGGTATAAGGCTGGGAGGTTCATGGAATATCTGCACGTGGTTGGTGGAATTACCACAATTTCAAAGATAAGTATCACTTTGTGCTTAATATTATGTTTTGCATGCCTATGATACTTATATGTTATCATGTATTCTGTTGCACATATGATTTATTGTTAATGTCCTTGATGATTTATATTAGCAGTAATCATGTGCTTACTCTATATTGTTTGATTTAATCTGTTAATTAGATTTAATATGCATGTTATATATAAGTATGAAAATGTTTCGCGTGGTAGCATTGCCCTGCAAGTGGATTGGTGGTTGGGGACGTTACAACCCTTGTGCACCTTCCTCTGGATCGAATGGTTGTTGGTCCTTCCACTCAGATCTGATGGATGAGATATGTTTCCTCCTGTGCGCTCTTCTGGGTGTCTAGACGTGGGATTCAACCATCCAGATTTCCTCCTCTATAGTTGATCTAATGGTTGTCAACACTCCTCCTCCTGAGCTTGCAATTTCTCCTGACTTGGAAGGTTTCCAACATTTCAAAGGTTGCATCCTTTGATTCTTCTGTTGTGAGCCTGATGTCTTGAGTCTCACCTACACTCCAAAGACGTTGTCTCTCCTGAGCTTTGGCAATCAAAATTGGCCCTATGCACACTTGTGCTCTGTGTGCAGCTTCGTGTTATCTCTCCTAATATTGTCTGTGGCTTGGAACTCAAAGTGTCTCAGCCTTCTACTCCTTTCTATAGGAAATTTGTACACAAAGGCACTATTCCTCCTGAGCTTACTAACTTGAAACAATTTCTCTTCCTTGCACACTCCTTGTGCTTGAATAGCCTTCAACTGGATGTCTTTCAATGCTTTGGCTAAGTTTTGGCCTAGCGCACTCCTTGCATAGGTCTTCCTCCAAAGTATTCAACAACTCTATTGTCTACTCCTCTTATTCCTCGAAGGGAACTTGCTTCCTCTTGGCGACTCCTTCTCAAGCACACCTTGTTGAGCCTACAGAGTGTTCAACAACTCTGTGAGTGTCTTCTCCTAGACACTTCCCTTATCTCTGAAATCAAAGTAGAGTTCTTCTTGTGCACTCTTTGCACTCGCTCGATGCCCTCCTAACAGAGCTTCACATAATCCTTAGTGATTTTTTTTTCTCTCTATGCCCTCCTTTGAACAGACTCACCTCCAAGGTGTTCAGTAACCTTGAGTCTTCTCCCTTGAGTTTATGATTCCTCTGGTGAGCCCTCCTGGCATGTTCTTTCCTGAATTCCACATAACTCATATGTGCACTCTTTGCACTGGCTCACAGAGTCTTCAACACTCTGTCATGCAACCCCTTGCACTAAGCCACAAAGAACCCAGACTGAAATCAAAGAAATCTAAGACAGATAGAGAAGTCTATCCACTACCTGCAGATGGAATCTAACATACATCTACAACATAAAATAACACACACATGTCATTCATTCATAAGCACATAAACATACAAAGAATATATTGCAAGAAAAATTGCTCTTTGTATTAATATGAATGTTCAATTACAATATGGGTGAGCTCAGAATACAACAGAATCTGGGAGCTCTCTTTCTTCTCTTCTATTCTAATATCATCTAGCCTTCTAATGAATCTAGATACAAAGGTATTTTTACAAAAGAGGGGCTCCTTGAGATCTTCCCTCCAAGCTACCTACTCTCATTAATTTACATTGAATTACAATCAATTGTTGTCTAGTCCGAATCGGATCTAGATATTATCATCTTGTTAGCTATTAAAGGTGACTTTATCTACTATCTGCACAATGTAAATGCTTTATCTCTTCCATCCTTACAAACATTTAATTACAATTTAAAATTTAAAATGATATGGATAGTGCCTCTCCTTTCCTTGAATGCACACTGAATGTGTTGTCTAGCTGGCATGTTGTTGGGTTGGAGCGATGCTCCTGCATCATACTCCACTGCTGTGAAATCTTCATGAGCTCCTACTCATGATATTACCAAATTTGTTGAAATCCACCTGGATCCCAAACTATTCTTTGGAGTTTTCCATCTACTCCACTACTTTTTCGGTGTTGTTGTTGCTTCCCTAGTGCTATGGCAGGCTTCCTTATGTTCAGCTTGTTCCTGCTAACAGATTCTTGCGCTGACCTCAACATCATCCTTCCTATCTCCTCAATCACCTCTTCCAACTATTCTAATGGTTGGTTTATCTTATGAAATCTTCACGGCTGCAACTCCTTCTTGTCAATGGGTATATCAACTCGATCCCCTTTGCAATTTTCTCCATCTCTTGTGGCCTTAACTTTCCACTCTGCTGCAAAGTTCCGCTCTACATTCTCATCACTAAGGTTATGCTCGACTTCTCTTTCTGATTGCTTTGCTTCTGCCAGTTCTCCTACTGGTTCATCTCCATCTTCCTCCAGTTGCTCCCCAGACTGGAATTCTGCTTCATTTTCTACTATAGGCTTTAGTGATGCAGTCATCTCCTATTCAACTTCTTGGCTGAAATTTCTGATCAATTTTGTCGAATGACCTTCTCCTACGATTTGCATGACTATCTTCTCATGGAAGTAATCTACTAGCTCTAGATTTTTCAACCAATCCTACAACATATATAACTCCTTCTCCCATGGAGTGAGCACCTTATCTACATACTATTGTTCTGTTGGGGAAGATTTTGATGTCTACTCCATTTCTTCTTCCTCTATGACAATCATTGTTGGTTGTCCTTCTTCTGTTGTCTCATCTGCAACATATTTTCTGGCCTCAACTGGGTTGTTTGGTAGGAATATCCGAATTCCCCCAATGATCATAATACACCTCTTATCTTCCTCCATCAACTCTCTTTGTTGATATGAAATCTCAGCTGAGTTCATATTCTCTCCCTTGCCCAACTGGCAATCTGCGATTTTTTCCCTACCCTCCTGGCAGTCTATGAGATCCACTGATCTCTCTCCATTTCCCACCTAACAATTTGAAATTTCTTCACTACCCACCTGGAAGTCTTTGAGATCAACCATTGACCTCTTCTCATTTCCCTCTAGGCAACCTAAAAGCTCCTCACTGCTCACCTGGCAGTTTCTAAGACCCTTCTTTGATCTCTTCTCTTCATCTTCACTGAGACTCTTCCCAACTTCTGGCTCACAGAAATGAACCATATCCTCTTCACCTTTGAAGATTTCAACATACCTCATCCACACTCTCAACATCCTTTGTTGTCCTCTGGCCAAAAAATTATGAACGAGCCACTTTACCTTTTTCTTCATGGGCCACTCATACACCCAATGCACTTTAGCATCCTACTGCATTTTAAATGCAATATTCTCCATTCGTTCTCTCATCTCAATGAGTTCCTTATCCATGTTAGACTTGATTTTCTGTTGGTAGTATTTTCCTTGACCAATCCTTTGGAATTCAGTATCCATCCTCCTCTTTCTCCACCTGCCCTCCTGGAAATTCCGTTGTTTACTCTACAACCGAGAGCATTCCCGACTTCTTATTTTTCCTTTGCCTACGATTTGCAGACTAATTCTGAGCTCTGATACCACATGGTGCAAACTCCCTACCTTGGTAGGGTTCGTTGACCTCCCGGTCAAGGATCATTCTCTGATCTCTGAGCTTGAATCAACTCTTCAACTCCTTGCTGGAATCTCCTCAACCAATATCCACGGGTACTTTTCTATGCTTCGCCCACATGAACAAGCACCAAGCGCAAGATTATCTCACTCCACATGACTATTGGCATGACCACAGACTTAACCCCAAAAGCTGCATCGCATTTCTCGATTTTTAGACTTCCGTTGTGATTCACCCCGACTCCTCTAATTCCTGAAACCCCGAAATGGGATAATGGTCCCTAGCTCCTCCCTTTAATTCTTCACTGATGTGACCTTCAACTGCGATCTAGGGCCCTACTATCCAGAGCGTCGATATTTTGCATGTCGGGGGTTTGTGATGTGGTTCACCTCCATTCTCTCGAGGTTCAAAGTCTTGATACTTTAGATCTGACGACCCAAATCCTTCCTCAATATGACGGCTCAGATCAAGTTGCGTCCACTCCCGACTCCCAAAATGCCAATATTTTGGAGCACCAAATCAAGGGCTCATGCTCCCCTGAATCTGACAGCCGCTTCAAGTCCTGAACTTGGATTTTGTGAGTTCTTATAATTATTCCCTTTGACTTCTCTAGTTCATGAGTCAATGAGAGGATAATCTCTTGACACGTCTCCCTTCTCTATGGATGGCTAGAATTGTTGTGGCTCCTAGCTCCTCGGGTATTTTCTCCACTTCTCCTTGCTAATATTTAGATACCTGATCCTCCGACATACGTGGATATTCGCCATGCGTCCTATGAATCCGATGGTCCAGAATGACTTCGTGACTTCACCTTTCAGAAATTTGGGTTCCTCTTCCCCGCAATCCTTCCGATGTTTGATTTTATGAACACCACGCAATCTATTGCCACCTATCCTCTGACAACGGACGATTCCGATCTCTTCGAAACTTTAGGAATTTGCAAATTCCACTCTTTTGTACATTATTTAAGGGTTTAACCCTTGTGCACCTTCATTCAAATACAACTCTTTTTTTTCCTTGCACTCATATCTAATGACTGAGATCTATTTCCTCCTGTGACCTCTTCTGGGTGTCTGGACGTTGGATTCAATGGTCTAGATTTGCTCCTCTGCAATTGATCTAATGGTTGTTGATGCTCCTCCTCCTGAGCTTGTAATTTCTCCTGACTTGGAAGGTTTCCAATGTTTCAAAGGTTGTGACCTTTGATTCTTCTTTTGTGAGCGTTATGTCTTGAGTCTCACTTTCGCTCCAAAGACATTGTCTCTCCTAAGATTTGGCAACGAAACTCAACCATGTACGCACTTTCTCTTTGTGTGCATCTTTGTGCTATCTCTCATGAGCTTGTTTTTGGCTTGGACCTCGAAGTGTATTGGCCTTCTATTCCTTTCTACAGGAACTTTGTACGCAAAGGCACTATTCCTCCTAAGCTTATGAACTTGAAACAAGTTCGTTTCCCTGCACACTCCTTGTGCTTGACTAGCCTTCAACTGGTTGTCTTTCAATGCTTCATCTGAGTGTTGGCCTAGCGCACTCCTTGCACAGGCCTTCCTCCATAGTATTCAACAACTCTATTTTCTACTCCTCTTATTCCTCGAAGGGAACCTATGTCCTCCTGGCAACTCTTTCTCAAGAACGCCTTGCTAAGCCTATAGAGTGTTCAACAACTCTGTAAGTGTCTTCTCCTAGACACTTCCCTTATCTTTGAACTCGAAGTAGAGTTATTCTTGTGCACTATTTTCACTCGCTCGATGCCCTCTTGGAAGAGCTTCACAGAATCCTCAGTGATTTTGTTTTCTCACTGTACCCTCCTCTTTACAGTCTCACCTCCAAGGTGTTCAGTAACCTTGAGGTTTCTCCCTTGAGCTTATGATTCCTCTGGTGAACCCTCCTAGCACGTTCTTTCCTAAATTCCACAGAACTCAGACGTGCACTCTTTGCACTGGCTCACAGAGTCTTCAACACTATGTCATGTGTTGGGCCTCGGAAATGTCACATTTATATCCTCTTTTTCCTTCACTATTCCTTACATTTCATCGTCCCATTAACCTTCCATCATACCATTTCCATAATGATACTTGGGTTTCTCCTTATTATTTTCCATTGTATTCATTTTAGTATTATAAGTGAATTTATGATTAAATCTTAGAAAAATGACATATTTTCAATATATATCAAGGTTGGATGAGTTTGGTGATGTGTGCAGGGATATGTGAAGATTTCAACAAAGTCAAATATTACCACCTAGCCTCAAATTCGAATTTCATCTTCAAGATTTGAATATTTGAAGAATATTTGGGACAATAATTCAAGAATATTCAAAGGAGAAGATCATGGAGATTTTGATAGGATATCTTATCCAAGATATGAGTGGAGGATTTGAAGGAATAAGTTGAGAGAATAGTGGATCTGTAATTATGACACACTTCAAGACTTTCATGTATATAAGAGAGTGTTCTCTCTTCATGAAGGGGGGGGAGACATCATGTAATGGATAATTTGGGAAGTTGAAGTTAGAGATGAGAGATTAGACTTAGATCAGCTTAAAGTCTTAGAAGGGGATTCTTAGCTTTGATTCTTAACTTTGTTATTCTTTCATGCTTTGTCATTTGAATCTTGTAGTATAATTTAAGATTGATATATTGTGTGAGCTCACATATGTCTTTTGTCGTTCAACTCTTCACATGGTGTATTGCTTTCCTAGATTAGTTTCATTTCAGTAGTTTAGGTTAGATTACTTCCACTTCAGTCCTGCATATATAGTGCTTGTGCTTTGTAAGCCTACAAACCTCGGATTGAGAAATTAAATAGTTGTGAAAATACTACAACAGAATTAAACGACAATATTTCCACCTAACATTTTGGCACCGTTGTTGGGGAAGCACGATGGATTAAGGTTTAGTTTGATTTCCTGCAAGTGTGTATGCATGTGTTGGTAAGGGTTCATAACAACTACTTGAGTGGAGTCTCCTTGTGTTCTCCCTGCTATCTCTAGAGTGTGAATTTCAATTTATGCAAATTTCATTTTTCGCAAGTGTGAATTTCAATTGTAGCAAGTGTGTTTTCCGCAACTGTGGAGAGTACGTGTTTCAACAAGAGTATTTTTCATGTGTTTTTTTTTTATTTTTTTTATTTGGGTGTTGTAAGAATATTCTTTTTCAATATGTATTAACAATGAGTGTCATATTGGAACTACTCACTCATATCCTCGCAAAAGTCGGGATCTCCCCTTCTCAGGAAGATGAGATCTTGAGAACAATTAAAGATTCAAATACTCCTCCAGCAACAAACGAGGATTCAAGATCTGAAGACTCCTACGCATTAGATGACGAACAAACATTCGAGCAAGAAATTGAGGAAGATGAAGAGGAGTTACAACAAGATCTGAGTGAGGAAAAACACGCCTATGAAATCATTATCGAGCAATGGTTCCAGGTAAGCACTCGATCAGATAAATTTTGTTTCTTAGTTAGTTTTTCGTTACAGCAACAAAATTCATTTATTCAGGTAAATTTCTATTTTTCATTTGAAAAATTGCACATGAACATATCATTGTTACTGTTGCATGCTTGGCTCCACTGGAAATTTGCCTACACGTAACCAATTTTTAATTCTAATTAGCATAGAGTAGGTAGGCTAATGAATAAAACAACGTTTTTGCTCTAATTTTTTTTAGAATAAGTATGCTCTCCTCCATGCTTCGAGTGATCACGAGGATCATAAAATAGGGATGATTTGGATTTCAAGAATGAATGTTTTTGCAAAACATGCTTAACAGTAAATCAAAATAAAACCAATTTAACATGTTATTACAGCATGCTGATGCAGCGAAATTTCTTTTACGTTGTTTCAGCATGCTGATACAGCGAAAATTTTCGTTGTTACAACATGTTGATACAACATGCTGAAACAATGAAATTTTTACATGTTGTTATAGCGTGCTGAAACAGTGAAATTTTTACATGCTGAGACAGTCGTTGTTACAACAAAATTTTATATGCTGAAACAGTGATGTTTTTTTTAACAGTGATTGACTAAATTTGCATATCTGCAAACAATAAAACTACGAACATTTTCCGCCTACAATTTTCAATAAACTTGTCTCCATTTGATTAAAATTTCATTTAAATTCTTCTTAAAATTTCTTGCTTTCATTTAATAAAATAAAATAAAAATAAAAATTTGTGTTGTGCATCCATCCTCAACCTGCAAAATAAAAACAGTACACAATAGGTGAATAAAAACAAACTGCATTTTTCATACTAAAACAATTGTTGCATGCTGAAATATTGACTTTTAAGCTGAGACAGTGACCTCTATGAGTATTGCTCCATACAGAAACGTTGGTTGAACTTTTGAGTGTTGGTTTGCAATGGATTGAACCATGTCTTCTCAGTCTGAGCCACCATCTTTTCGCCTTATCTGAATAAAATCTACAACAATGAAACAATATGATCATGATAATTGATGTCTTCACATCATAGATCTGTGCGTTTAAGGTGCATTGTGCTCGGACCAAGAGGAGAAGTAAATAATAATTAAGCTGAAAATGTGAATGGGATTGACTGAATTGTGGCCATGCTTAAACCTGCAGCGATACCATATCTGGCCTTCACCTTTTGAACTTTGCAATTAGAACCTGGATATGATATTAAAATCTGTTTTCTTTACTTTGTAGATCTTCCCTTATCATTTCCAAAATCTTGGCGATAATTTTTTTTAAACAAATCTCGATAACCATTTTTGTTGTCGTGGCACTATAATCCGAGATGCCTGCGATATGGATTGATCGTGGGAATAAGATTCAATTGGTTTTAAAATATGTCGTACAACCAAAATTAAATGAAATATGGTGATCTGGCTCTATGTGCGACTTCATGTGCCAATAACTTCTTGGCCTATCAAAGTTAAATGGATCTTGGATCTCATTTTATCCGAAAAATCCATGACTCCCTTCCTTTCTATGATCTAGTCCAACATTTAATTGAATTCCAAGTATCCATGCACTCAATCTGGAATTCATAGTCATCATTTTTTTTTAGCAGTTGGTGGATGACAGAATTAAATTTCTCACTTGACATCACAATCACAAACATGAATTGATAATTAAATCTATCTGGACGTTGAATTTCATGTATTGGGAAATCCAGTCCAATAATTTTTTATTATCTCTCTTCTCATTGTGTTCTGGATAGATAATAATTTTCTCTGACATTAACATGCACTTACAGACAGTGGAACAATGGCGGATTTTCTTGCCTCCCTGGAACAATGACGGATTTTCTTGTTAAAACGATTTTCATGAGATCATTTTTAATTGTTAAAACAGACAAAACAAAACTTAACGATTAATATTTCCATGGTTAAGGATGCCCCTTAGGTAGAAAATCTATTGAATCAGTCTTCCATCGCCTCAAAATTTTGCACAAGGGGAAGCAAGTTGGTGGTGAACAATCAATTATGTTATTCCCCGAGAGACTGTCTCGTGATTTTGAAACATAAGTTGTCCATGCCGCCTAACGTAAGCTGCCTAAGGAATGTTCTCTGCTATTCGTATTTCTCGGATTGTTTCGGAGATTTTCAGATCAGGGCTCCTCGACGTTAGGTGGTTTGTGATGGGATAGCTTGTCCACAATGGGATACAGACATTTGCATGCAGTGAACTATAAAATTCAGTCATGTTACATTTTTCTGGAACAAAAACCGGTTGATATAATTTCTTATTTCCTGAGAAGAAACGAAGGGATGCATCCAGACTTATTCGCCCATACGTCGTTGCAAAGTGAGACTAATGAAAAGAGATATTCCAACGATGTAGTCGAAGCCATTCATTTTCGCTATGATTTCTAGCAACATCTGGGTGTTTAGATATGGAAAGGGCCACGATGAATATTAATAGATCCTTGCCAAGAGGTGTTGGCCTCTTCACAGGTTTCACATGGCTCTTGTAGAAGTTCTTGTGATTCGATATGCCATGACATATCTTTTCCCATCAACAAATGGAGGCAAATTTGCAGAAGTATGCTCAAAAGACCAAACTTCATGATGACAAACAACCGACTGTTGTAACTCTTATGCAAAAGGTAGAAAGTGGTGTTCGGGAGACTCAGGGAGATGTTGAAATTCCAATAGCAAATTCCATCATTGGGCCCATAAAAGGAAGCGAGGAAGAGAAGGAAAAATTGGCTACAAATCAATCTAAAAAGAAATTGCTCGCAAAGGGTTTATTGTTGTTAGGTGGAGCTATTTGCATAACAAGAGGTTATTCTTCTTTGGGGGGAAAGATTGTTGTGGAATGCCTTATAAATAAATTGGTTAAAAAGCATGGTGTTTCTAGAAACATTATTCAAAAGTAGTTGTTATTGAGGTCACATGTAGTAGACAAATAATGTTGATACATTGGACTACTTCGTATGGATGTCTGGTCTCTTGTTTCTCTAATAACGCAGGTTTGAAGTTTCAATGTAAGTATTTGGTCATCACTATGTATACCAATATTGGCCTCCTCTTTGTGGGCAGCAAGCTTAAGATACTCCTAAGCTACGTTGACAACCTGCCTACAGGAGATGAAAGTTTTGCAGTTCTTTGTACTTCTGAATCACTACAATTCAGCATCGATTCAAAAGCACTTGACAAGATGCCTCATGGAAAAATTTCTACCAATGTTCATTCACCTATTGTGGGTGTGGTGATTTGGGCAATCTCTTGCTCAATTAAACAATTGATGGGTTTCTCAAAATTGGAATAGTGGGCACTTCACGTGTTCTTTCGAAAGAGACTTACAGTTCTCTGAGTAAAGGAAGTGCCTCATGATCTGGGAATGAATTTAACCTTGGGTAGATCATATTTAACCTTGCATAGATCATATTTCACTAAGGACAATTGAAGCACATGGGATGGTAGTTGATAGTGCCTCTCCAAGAAAAACACAAGATCGACCCAGTCGAAAGGGAACATTGTCCAGGGATATCCATCCTCTCATCTCATGATTATATTTATGAGTATTTGTAACTATTGAAATCCATGCATTCATGTAGCTATGCTTCCTTTTGTATTAATGCTAACTTTCTCTAGTCATGTGTAGGGTAACGAGTGGATACTATATGGATTGAGGATTGCGTGCACACTTCTCGGACCCAATAATGAATATCTCCATTACCCCCATTTGTAGATCTTATTGATCCTCACCCATTGAGTGCAATAAAGTTGCTTTGCGGATGGAAACTCTTTGTGATAGTAAAGGGTTAGACCAATTATTGGGGAATAGTCGTTCGAGTATATATGATTGAACAACAGGCATTATGTTACTTTCTTCAAGATTGACGTTTGTGTTTTCTTATAGGTTGATATTTTTCACAGAGACTTGTATGATCTAAAGGTTCAATATAGTTGATGACGTATAGGTTTGATTATGCAGAAAAACAATTAAAATCAATGGAGCAACTTGACTAATTTCTTGGGTAAATTTGACAAGCAACGTATTTAATACTCCCAGACTTTAGTGACAATTCTTAGCAACTGGTTATTATTCACATGGGAATATTTGATACAGACAAGACAAATTATTAT
>ML859844.1:11168-25225 GCA_009831015.1 Picea engelmannii
TCACCATCAACCAATCATCACATAGAACCTGATAATGCTTCCTGAGACTTCTTCAATTTCTGTAATTCTTCAATTATTGGAGTACTCTGATCCTGTAGATAATATTACTCAATGTATTCTCTGAAACTCCTCCAATTTTCACTACTTTAATCCTTCCCAAAAACAGGTTATAGAAAGAATGGTAGACTTTATTCAATTCTGGTCTATTTAGAAGACCCAACTTGTACATCATCCCCCGCGCTCAATATTTAACATCTGATTCTGAAACTCGCACAAAAGAAACTAAAGTCTGTACTATTTCCAATGGAAGTGGTCCCACTTCATTTGGATTATGTATGAATAAGTTATGATTGTTTTACCAGGAACACCTGTTTATTGACTAGCTTCAGGACTGGTCACAAACCCTATCTTCCACAGAGTGTATCTCCATAATTATAGTGAATCAATAGCTGAAATTTTTACCAAACCTTGATATGTCTTCTCAATACCATAGATATTTCACCATCTGAATCGTTCTAGAAAAAAAATTATAGCAAAAATGGTAAGATGACCTGAAAATAACATACCTTAGAACACATCACCAAAAGACTTCATCCTCCCTTGAAATTTGACCTTCTTTTACTTCTTATTTCCTCTGAAATTCGACTTGTATCAAAATGAATGTATAATCATGTTTATTTATACCATTTATGTCACTTCATTTTAACATTAGGTTCGACCTGACACTTTCGTATTTTGTAATTATTTTCTTTAATTATCTTCAGGGCCTACATGTACTTCCTTCTTCAATTCACTTTGTCATCTTCAAAAATTCATTTCTCCTCAACCATGAGGATCCACGTGACGTGCCACATACCACCAGAAAAAACATGATGTATACTATCCATTCATGGGTGTTGTATATGCATGTGCATTGTCCTTCATGTCCAAATACCTTTATCAATCTTGTGGTCCAAAACCCATGACTAGGGTTGACATCAATGACAACAACCAATCTTCCAACAGATTCTTCTAGATATCTAGTGCATATGTGTGAGGCTTATATGCATTTACCCATCCTCTCAAGATTTCAATGAGCCCCTCTGTGAAGAGCATGAATAACCCAGGCTCGAAAATATTAGTCACTGCCACGACTACCCTCTAGAACTCTGTGATGAATGCCTTTGTCGTGCTAGTCTTCCTCAATTGAGCTAAGTCCTTGAAGTGGATCTCTAGATCCCTCCTATCAAACATTTCCATGATCCTCTCGATGAAATCCCTGTAAGAAGTGATTTGATTGTGACCCAATGTCACTAGTTCATGATTCCACCACTCATGTGCCTCACCCTCCAAATGCAGGGTAGCGAAACTGATGGCCTCAGTCTCTATCATCTGGTTTAGCTTGTATTATGTGTCCAGATTTTGTACCCAAGCTCTATAAATTCATTTTGATGATCTATCGAAAGAAGGTATAGTGATTTTACCAACCTTCAAGATGAAGTCTATGTTATGCCCCTATTTTTGTTGGTGTTGTCCTCCCCTCTGAGTATCTTTGGGACGGTTCATGAGCCTGAGTCCATAATACTCAATTAGGGTAATGTCTTGATGGAAATCTGGTCCCAATGTTGCATACTCTCCCCTATACTTGGAAATATCCACTGCATATGTGGGTTTCCTCTGTTCTATTGGTTGTTGTGTTGTTATTGGGGGTTCCCTCTTGAAGCTGGGGAATAATGGCCTAAGAATCCTACTCGAAGAAGTGTATGTGTGAGTAGGTAAATGGGGTCTATTTCCTTCCCCTGCGTTCCCTTTTGTCTCATGTGGGGTAGGTGTGCCCGGTGTGCTCTCTGTAGCCAATCTATCAGCCATCTCTGTAAGGACTTAGTCATGCCCTGCTGACTATTCACCGAATTTCTAATAACCTACATGAAATTTGCATATGGGTCCATGGGTTCTTTTAAACTGCCCTCTGGCCTCTCAAACTTGTCTCCCATTATCCTCTCTACCTCACAATCTGCCTCGTGCAATGCCCTTCTCTCTGCTTCCCTCTGTGCCTCTTTCTCTTTCTATAAACTGGGAGGAAAGGGAGTAAAATGTGGCATAGGTCTCCTCTCCCTGCATCTGTTGTAAGTGACATATTTTTCACCTACGTGTTCACGACCCTCTGGGTTCTCTGACAAACTCATCAACTTTAGTCACCAACTGGCAGGACTAAAGCTCTGATACCACTGTAATATCCCTAATTCCGCGGATCGTAATAGGTGACTCAACTATCTAGTATATGTTGTCGGAAGTGATACACTTTGGGTTTCCAAATGAATTTAGTAGCTTGGGCTTAATATGCGTGGTGATTTTTCATGTGATTACAATTGTTTAACATTATGTAAGAAATTACATAAAAGATAAAGACACGGAACAATTGCAACAATGTATTATAAAAATGACTGGGTACAATGTTGCATGCGGCTAAGTAAAATAAATCTCTCTTCCAGATCAGAGACAAAAGGATCTTAGCCGGAATACAATAAGCAAACTAAAACAATGATACCCAGTAATAGAAGAATTTTTTTGGATCAATGGATGAGTTGTAGATTTGTTGCATGCTACGGAAACTGCTGCAAGACTAGAAATTTCTCCCTAGTGGATAAACTCCTTGGATATGCTTGGATCTCAAATAGTGCACCCTGACCTCATGCACACTCTCTATGTCTAACCAATTGAATATCGACCCTATGACGATCTGAACGGACCCCAGATGGATCTCGATGGGGGAATGTGCCCCAACTGTTGTCAGCAACTATGCCTTAGATATTCCACCGGCATAATCTCGTTGTAAGGATCTCAAACTGAACGCCCTAGGATCCTCTAAAATGGGTCAGAAGGATTTCCTTGGATTTGATATGATGATCTCTCGAGAACCCCAAATTTATCCCCCCCAACTATTGTACCATCATTGGTTGAATGATGCTCCCAAGATGATTTATCCATCGGAAACTGACGAGAAACTAGGAAATAGATGTGTCATGCCCTCCTCTCAACTGGTTCGGAAGGGAATCATTGGATTCTCCATGATTGGGACAAGTCGAATCACTAAGTCTCCTCAAAATTTGTGCACTCACCATGAGTAAGTGTTCCCTTACTGCTGCAACCTGTGTAACTGCCGCTAAAGATTGATGGAAGATTTGTGTGATCTCCTCAGTGACTAGGGTGTGTCTCTCAACACTGAAATAAACCATTGGTTGTATTCCTCCTAGAATCCACAAAGTCATTGATTCTCCTAAACCTGTGAAGTCGCCTCAAAGCTCACCCAAATCATAAATTTTGCATAATGAGGAATTAGGTCGATTCTCCTCCTCATATACTCCTCCAAAACCCTAATTCGTTGTTAACTTCTATTTTTAGCTCAAAATCAGTTAAAGCTGCTTTTACCCACTTTTCACTTAATGTCACTTTCAAATTATAACATTCTCTAGTAAAGTAACATCAAGTGACCATGTTTCCCCCTGAATCTCCCTAGTTATAGTCTAACGGGGATGTTTAGACTACTAAGCCCTCCTTTCTGTAGATCCTACTCGGAAAGGGACATTACACACACCAACTCCCCCTTGTCCTGACATAGTGGCCTATATTGTCCAAAATCCCCATTGTATCCATTTCCAATAAGCAAATGAAAACCTTATTATTATTACCTATGACCTTTCTATCAAGGTCTTGTTCTTCCATACCTTTTTTTCATGAGTCCTTGGTCAATTTGGAATCTTGGACCACTTGAAACCTTCCATTTCCTTTTTCACATTACTTCAATCCAAGCCATTAGGTTCCCTGAAACCAAGACTAACACATGGTGCTACTACCCAAGTGAAACACTCATAACACAAAAGACCATAATTTTATCAAAAGAAAGGATGTAAATAGGACTACTCATAAGAACACTAGAAAAAATCATTTACCTTATTAAATGTGTATTCAATAGCATACTCTTCTAGACATTAACAATAAAACAAAGAATTATATGTTATGACATCCCAACATCAAACCCATTAATATAGCATTAATAAACAACTCACCATGTACATACATGATGCTCAAGCATATATGGTAGGATGTATCAGCATTGCCCCTTTTGACACTTCAGACACATATTCTTACCCACCCTTGTATAACTTTAACTATAAAATATGGTTAGAGGCCAATATATACCTCATGTCCATTCCTCCTCCTGTCATCACTCACGATGTTGAGACAACCTCACCTTGGAACCTCTCTTATCCTTCATAGTTATTCCCTTTTCAAAGCGCCCCTTATGTTTTCCTTTTCTCTAGACATGTTACATTTGTTCTTCTCTACATGTATGCTCAAAGATCCTCATTTTCTTCCTTATCCAACCTTTTCCTTAATTTATGCTTTACATGTTTCCTATTTTCCCACATCGGGGGCACCCTTAATTTTCTCTCCATTTCCTACCCCATAGAAAGTGTCCTACCCTCGGACTCCTACTTAGCCTACCAAATCAAAGACAAGTACCCTCCAACCATGGATATTTCCTTCCTTACCCCACTTGGGGAAACTCTTTACCTCCTTCTTACCCTTCTCCACTTAGGAAAATCCCTTTCTTTCCTTCACCTTTCCCTTTCTCACCTTACTCTATATTGTTCACTCTCATTTCATTACCTTGGCTTTCCTATGCCTTCTCCCTCACCTTTAAATAATTTCAAATGATGACCTCTCCCTTCTTAGGGGTAGCAACACCCTCTTGTAATCATTGTTACATGGTAGGATCATATTTCTTGTTTCCTTTCTATTTTATTGTTATTTCTTTTGGACTATGGCCTTAACTCTAATTCATTCTCTTCATTCATGGCCTCCACATCCTTGTCTTTATTTCCTCCTTTTTATTTCACTCTTGGGATCCATGGATTTATTTCTTATACTTTCTTAGTGTTCCCAACCTCTGTGGCCTTGTCATTTTCTTTCTATCCCTTTTAATTTTTATTATCCATTATGTTTGCCATGTTCACCTTGTACTTTTTTTCTATATTTGTTACTGTATTCAACCTTTGGCAACATCATTGATGAAATGTGTGATTATTCTTAAAAGAAGAATGCATGTATTTATTCATTAATTCCATGAAGTCTTAAGTGAAAGTAAATTCTTAGTGGTGCATTAGACACTTCAATCAATTCTTATACTTGTACAATCACCTTATCATATCTAAAATAATAGCAAGGTAGAGATATCTTAAGGGTTAAAAATATATTACATTTGTTAATATTTCATCCTAAACATTACACCTACAACACAATATGGCTTACGTCAGAGCTATTGTTTGGAAAAGGTAGAAGATCATTATTTTATACCCAACATTAGATTATCTTAAATTGTTTCATCATTTTAGTGACAAGTAACCATCTCAAATTACACCATATCAAACAATAGGTATCGAAATACATCAAATAAAAATATATTTCCAAATATAATGTATATCTCAATATCTAAAAAAATTAAGTCATTAATGTTCTCAAGATGTGATTTAACTAGTTAGTTTATAATGGGAGTATAGGAAGATCAAAAATATATAAGATCTCAATAGGAGGATTAGTCCATTAGCATCTAAGTATCTTACAAAAATATTGTCAACGCCTCCAATTATCAAGTCATAGATCCTCATATGGAATACATACATATGAAGAATAATATCATTGTATGCTCTGACAAAACGTTTTAAAGAGGATATGTGTTAGTCCTTTTAAAGAAAGCCAACATAGAAAGGAAGTAATCAATTTAAACTCGTTGAATACAATCCTTAGCAAGATTGATTAATATTTCAATAAATTCTAATTTTTCGGGTAGGTAGATGACCCTTCACTAATGAAGTGGGCTCCACCTTTGGCTTAGATGCCATGATGAAGGAGTGTTTATTCTGTCAACATCTCTCAAGACTTTCACTTGGCCTTATTTGTTGAGATACACTACCTAATGTTGGGTATCTGTTATATTATTTGCACGATTATGGGTCCAAAAAAAAATTGGGGTTTATTTGCCAAATTTTTGGGCAGTCTTTTGTCTTTGGCGGGGACAGTTTTTTGCCTTTGGCGGTTTAGTGGCGCATTGTATTTCATCCCAAAGTTTTATAATTTTAGTTAATGAATTAAGGTTGTAATCTAATCCGGGTAAATGGATTAGGGTTTTTTGGATGCCACGTGATCCTATATATTATATTGTAAACATTGAAGTTGGATTATGAATAGAATTATAGGTGCAGCTCTAAAACAGGTTATTGGTTTTCCAAGTTGGGTTTCCAAGGCAAATCTCTATGTATATGTGTGATTGCAATTGTTTATTTTCTATGTTAAGAATTTGTGTGTGCATTGCATTAATGTAAAAGGTTTGAAACTTACATTTGGTAACAGAGAAGTTATTGGTTTCAAGGGGACGTCATTGTGGCTAAGGGTTTGGCTCGAGTTTGTGATAAACAATGTTACAACGGGATATCTACGCTATTGATTCTTGTGGTCAAAAGAAATGGCGAGCAGTTCAAAAACAAAGATCAAAAAAATTAAAATGAAAATTTTTAAGTTGCGGAAGCTCAAGATGGAAGATCTTTTGATAGACAAAGATCAATGGGTCATGGTAGATCCAGGTACTACACCTATGGGAATGTCAACAGAAGATTGGACAAAGTTATATTGGAAGGAAAATAGCACAATCCACTTTTATCTCTCAGTTTCAGTATTATTGAATGTGTCAGGGGAAGATACAACCAAGGAATTATGGAATAAGTTAGTGGATTTGTATCAGTCTAAGTCCCTAGTAAACAAAGTTTTCATGTTGAAGAAGTTGTACAACCTGAGAATGAAAGATGGAGACTCCATAACAAAGCATCTAAACGCCTTCAATACTATGGTAATTCAGTTATTGTTTGTTGATATTAAGATTTCTTATGAAGATAAATGTATCAATTTATTATTCTCTTTACCAAACTCGTGGGATAGTCTAGTTGTGGCCATAGGCAATAATGAAACTACTTTAAGTTTTGATGATGTGGTCTCATCCTTGTTGGAGGAGATGACATAGAAAAACATGGAAATCCATAGCACATATGCCTTATTTGAAAGAGGACGCTCCAAGGAAAGAAATAAAAATAAGTCCTCAAGTTGGAGATCTAAATCTAGAGGAAGATCTAAATCTCCAAGAAAATTCATAAAGGTATGTTGGAGATGTGGAAAAAGGGGGCATTACAAGAAACAATGTAGATCCAAAAGTGTTGAGAGAGGGGAGAAATCTGATGATGCCCCTTCTATAGAAGAAAAAACCTCTGCAAATGAAGGAGGGGATGTGTACTTGGATTATTCAAGCACACATACAAATCATGAGGAATGGTTGGTCAATTCAAGTGCATCATTTCATTTGACTTCTCACATGGACTGGTTTTGCGAGTATGAAAGGTATGATGGGGGTGATGTTTTTTCTAGGAGATGACTCGACAGCCAAATTTGTAGGATGAGAAAAAGTCAAGTTGAATCTCATGGAAGGTAGGATTAGAACACTCCTTGGTTTTTTTCACATCCCAGGATTGGCCATGTTATCACACAAGTTGTAGGTTGGGAAAATATCGACCCAACCACCAATTGGCAACAACTTAGGGAGCACCTACCCAATGTCACCTTAGGTAGGTGTTCCCGTCACTTTACAAGTGAGGTAGTCACCTCAAGGGGGTAATCTTGATGACCCTAGGGGGGATTGAGATGGAAAATGATATGTATGAACGGAATCCCCTAAAGGTCAAGTTTATATATGGAAAATGGAACTTGGAAATGAGTCTATGGGGTTGCTTAAGGTTTCCAATGCTTTGAGTAACCTGCCAAGAGTGAATACATGCCTGAGACACAAGGAAAACCAAGTATATGATACAATATGTTACGTGGAAAAGAAATTTAAGCTTGTTGTCCCTAATTGCAGAAATAATCAGAGATATATATCAGCATATAAAAGATATTAAGAGATGCAAAATAAGTGCATAAAATTCTAGTTAATTAAGCAAGAGACAAGCTAATAAAAACTAGTTTAACTCAAGAATGAAAGAGCAATACTTTAGCATAAAAGAAAGGCTGCAACAAAAAACTTACTACAGTGATATTTATCAGTCTTATGGTTGTAGAAAAATGAGCCTTAAAACAAAAAAATCATCCAATGAAAATTACGTCCAACTAGCTCAAAAAGTGGGTTAGTAGTTTGTTAGGTCACAATTGTAGCCAATTCCTAGGGTTAGTTTAGAAATTATCTAGGGTTAGAGCGTTAGATTTTTGGAGCCCTAATGGTTGTAGGTTAGTTTTGTAACAGCAAAAAGTTATAGTGGGTGAAAGAGGATGCCTCAATGAGGAAATATATCCTAGGGCTCAAGGAACAATGTCCAAGTGAGAGAACTTCAAAACATCAACTTTTCATGTTTACCAATGCAACGTTTTGTTTCTCCAATGCAATGACTAGTGCCTTTGATTATGGGTTGATGGGGTCAAAAGAAAATAGCTAGAGATACTACCTCCTTGGGGGTATAAATCCTCTTATTCCAAAAGGCAAGTAACCTAGCTAGGGTTTAAAACTAAGGGGTGTATTCCCTTATACTTTCTTAGCAAACCCTTGCAAACAATAATTCTATGCTTAAAAATATGGTGGAGGTAAAGTAGAGGTGTATGCACTTATACTCCCTATCTAGCCTTAGAAAAATCAACCTTGAGCTTGAATTACAAATGATAACAGTAAGTAAAATTCTTACCAATCCAAATAGAAACAAGATAGACCATAGAATGCCAAGATAAACAACCGGAATAGCTAGAAAACACCTCCAAGAGCTAGTGCATCATCATCATGTAGCCAATAACCAAAGGAGGCACCATAACATAGCACAAAAGAAAAAAAATGATTCGGATTATTTTCAAAATGAAATGAAAGAAGAGATATTACAATGAAATACATGCAAATATTTCCAAAAATAGAGAAATACAACAATACAGGATTTCTATTAATGAAAGAAATGTACAGAAACTGTAAAAATATAGAGTGAATGAACTCGCTAGAATGGTGGCAGCTTATCTCTGAGAAGATATGTGACGGCTACACTAATTCACAACAAGATGAGTACAATGAGCCTCTGAAGGCATTTTTACAATAAACATGAATTCCAAAACCATAGACATCCAAAAACCTAACCCTAGGAGATGAAATGCCAAAAGTCATGTGGGCCATGTTGGGGTAAGTTAGTACATCAACTTCCCAAGGTTGTAAATTTTTCATACGATCTCCATTTTAGGTGTGTGACAGTCCATTGGAAAGGTCTTTTCGAGAAATACACATTATTCCATCAAACTCTGACTTCGTCAACAGTTTGACTATGGAAAGCCCAAAAAACGTTGTTTAGGGCCTCAAAATGGCCTTAGGAGTACAGAAAGATGTACTGAAATTAAAATTTCCAAAATAAGCCAGTTGAAATAGGTGGGCGGACACCAATATCCACCTAGATGTTGTGTATGGACTCAAGATAGCCCCAGAAGTGAAAAACCCATAATTACAAAGAGATGTCACCTTTACATAGAAACGTGTTGAACTGAAAATTGTCAAGATGAACCAAGTGGAATTTGGAACAAGTGGGTGGCCACCAATATCCACCTTGATTAGTCCTCCCCCCTTAGGAAGAAATGGTCTCCATTGCATTGAGTGTCTGGGGAAGAGGGGAAATCATTTGTTGAATCCGAATCTTGGTGAGTTGCTTGCCTTGTTGGAGAAGTTGCGTCGCTTGGTCTGTGGAAGGTTGTCATGAACCTATTTTTGGCAGGGTTGAATGTGTTCCACCAAGCTATTGTATCTTGGCTTGACGAGGCATTGTTTAGGCACCATCATAGGTAAACAAGAAATGTCTTCTTTCCCTTCTACAATATGCTTCTACTGGATAGAAGGTGTTGAGGATGCAGTGGTTGCAGTGGCCTTTTGTTCATCCTTTGAACAAATTGTGAAGAGGTTGAATTTAGTAGTATGAGATATTACCTTGTGGCATTGTTCTAGTGGAAAAGTAATTAGAGATGACCCCCCAAAGTAATAATGACACTGTGGAGTCGAGACTCATAAACAACATGTCATTTCCACATATATGGTTGGCCCAAAACAACATCACAGACATCAAGAGGGGTAACATCACACACTACCTCATCCTTGAAGGGTTGAATGCCATAGGACAAGTGGCATTGTTGGCTGACACAGAGATCCCTTCCCTAGCGAAGCCACCCGATGTTGTAAGGTTTTGGGTGAGGTGTTGTTGACAACCCCAATTGTTTGACGACCTTAGTTGAGATGAGATTTCTCTGGCTTCCACTATCAACAATGAAATGCAACGGGGTCCCTTTCACCCACATATGTTAATGGATGAGGCACTCCCCCTATTCAAGATATGTTGGTTATTCTAGTTGAGTTGTTGCATTCGTGATGGTAGAAGTGGGTTCTACGTCGATGATCTTCCTTTTTCATTATTTTATGGATCAAATTTTGAATCAAGGTTCAACTCCTTGTCTTTGATCTAAAACTCCAATGATTATATTGAGTGAAATTCATCAGTGTTGTGCCAGGGGATTTTGTGAAAGTCACACCACTTCCCAGTGTCATTCTTCAGCTTTCCCTTACCCTTATTTTCATGTGTCTTGGACTAGTTGTCAAGAGGTTGTTGGTTAGGGTCATCTTTATTATGATTTGGTTGTTGTTGATTGGAAGACCCGAACTTCCATTTGTTCTGGTGCCTAAATTTTTTCTTGACTTTGACAGCATATTGATAGGAAGCTCCCAGTGATAAGATGTTTAGGAAATCCATTTTGGTTTGGATGTACCTATGCAGAGCCCCATGGTATTTCATAACCAAATATCACTCGGAGTCTTTGATACCCAGTTTGGTGCACAAGGTATGGAAAGCATTTGTCAACTCTGGCACCATTTTTTCCCTCTCTTGTCGTAGTGTGGTCCATCTCATGTATTGGTCTTCCTAGTTATCAAAATGGTAATATTGTTCCTTGACCACATCCACAAAAAATCCCCAAGTGGGCTCAGCCCCATATATTCCAGATTCCTCTGTGGAACTTTGCTCCCAGTACGTTTCCCACCAATGTTTGACATGGGGAAGAACCTTGAGGAGTGCGAAGGTGATCTTTTCCTTGTTAGAAAAATTGTGAATAAAGAAATAACCTTCTAGCAGATTTGACCATTTTTCTAAGGCATCCGCATATATCTGACCTTCAAATACAAGAATATCAAAATTAAATTTTACTTTGAAGGGAGAGTTTCCTCCAAAGTGGTCTCTTGATGAAGATGTTCATGTTTCTATCGGCATGCGTTGAAGGATGTGGCCAAAATTCTCCATCATTTCATCCCTCTATCATGCGAGAGATTGCTCAAGCAACAGGTTAATAGAATATTCTACTCCGTCATTTTTCTTTTCTTCCACCATCGAGGGTTTCTTGGGCATGCGAGAGAAATTTTATTCAAGAGAGACAAGCTTGAGACCCAATGTTCTATACTCGTACCTCGTTGGGGACATGCACTGAAAAACGATCAAGAGCATCCCGCTCTGATACCACTGATCCATATTATTTTCAGAACAAAATGAAACCAGAGATATTACAATGAAATACACACAAATATTTCCAGAAACAAAGAAATACAACAATACATGATTTCTATTAATGAAAGAAATGTACAAAGGCTGTAAAAATACAGAGTGAATGAACTCGCTAGAATGGTGGTATCTTATCTCTGAGAAGAGATGTGACAGCTATGCTCATTCGCAAGAAGATGAGTATAATGAGGCTTTGAAGGCCTTTTTACAATAAACAAGAATTCCAAAACCCTAAACATCCAAAAACCTAACCCTAGGAGATGAAGCGCTAAAAGTCATGTGGGCTGTGTGGGGGTAAGTTAGTACATCAACTTCTCGGGGTCATAAATTTTGCATATGATCTCTGATTTAGGCATGTGATAACCCATTGGAAAGATATTTTGGAGAACTACACATTATGTTGTCAAACTTTGACTTTGTCAATAGTTTGACTGTGGCAAGCCCAAAAAACGTTTTTTAGGGCCTCAAAACGGCCCCGAAAGTACAGAAAGATGTACTGACATGAAAACTTCCAAAATAAGCCAGTTTCAATAGGTGGGCAGCCACCAATATCCACATGGATGTTGTGTAGGGCTTTAAGACAACCCTGGAAGTGAAGAACCCATAATTACAAAGAGATGCCACCTTTACAGAGAAATGTGTTTAATTGAAAACTATCAAGCTGATCCAAGTGGAATTTGGAATAGGTGGGTGGACACCAATATCCACCTAGATCAAAGAAACTCTAAGGTAGCAAAAATTCCAATCCTTAGCTCTTCACAATGGGAGAGTTATGATTCAAAATGAGATCTTGTGATCTCTATTTATACAAAATGGAATTCACATAGTTTATCCACATTATCAAGGGTAAAACATAAGATAAGGGGTCCACAACCATTATCTTACCCCTTGCAACAAAATAATATTAAACAATTCACTTAAAATTCACTTTTACACAACAAAAAAACCTTAGCAGAAGTGATGTCACCCATTTAAGGGACGTTTTGGCACTTTGAAGAAGTTGTTGGGGTAGTATATGCATGGTTAGGCCTCCAAAGGACACTTTTCACTCATCCAAATCCTCTCTTGATGGTATTAAAGCTTCCTTCCTTCAAAACATGCCACATGTCATCAAGCAACATCTTCACCACTAAACCCTAGCCCTCTAGGTGATGTCAAACCTCCTAAAGTGACGTTTTGCCTCTTCTAGGAAAAATGTTTGGCATGTGAGGGCTAGGTCATGTCATCCATGATATCTTCTAGGCCTCCAAAGGTACATATCTATCATACGGCATGCGGGCCATTGGCAACCAACCTGTGGGATTCAAGCACCATGGGATCCCAAGCTAGAGTTGTTCTTCCAAAATTGTCCACCAAATAGGTCTTACAAAGACAAATAAGCACGCCCTCCAAGGATATCAAGTCATAATATCATGGTGAGTAAATAATATCAATAAATGAGCCACCTAAGCATGTGCATCAAAGATTAATCGGTCAAACAAGTTCTCAAATACATTATGCAACTTGCCAAGTTCGATATGGGAGGGTTGACAAGGTGTCCTATTGGGTAGATCTTTCCCTAGGTTAAAGAGTGTTTCTCAAGTGATCCCTCTCTAAGCCATGTGAAGTAGATGAAGTGGTTATGGATCAATACTCACTAGGCATGGGGTTCATGACATACAAGGGGTTGTAGTGTCTCATTCATGGGTGCCTTTGTAGAGGGTGTGTGGCACCTTCGTTTGCAATTCCCTTTTTCCAAGCCCATCCTCTTTCCATTATTTGTTTATTTCATGTTTTAAAGGACAAGTTGAAGGCCGTTGTCCTGGTGTGGTGTCCAGATAATGATAATGTCACTCACAATTACCTTGCGTAAATGAGAAGTTTGTCTCATGATGAGACCCCCTTTCTCTTAGTTGTGTAATGAGAGACACTACCCTGGTTTCATGAAAAAATCATGGTAATTTCATACCGCTAGATACCCATTATCATGATAGGTCGGCTCGTGATGAGACCTCCTATCCTTCAACTAATGTCTTAATCATTCACTATATTTTATTCTTGTGGGTCCCCCTTTTCTTACAGAGAAGTGTTTCATTGCTTTCTCGAGGGATCTCTGGGTGAAGCATATGGAAGGTTTATATATAGGATTTTATCCTCTTAGCTAACCACAATCCCTCTGGGCCTTCATTCCCTTATTCCTATGGAATGAGGGACAACCCCTTCCTGGGTCAATACACCCTAAAATCCCAACAGACAAGGAAATGGGGGGTTTTAGGTGATGGAAAGTGGTAAGTATGGTTGGGAATGGTATGATGGCTCTTCAAGAGAGTTCCTAGTAGCAAACCCATTCTCGAGGAAGACCACTTACTAGGGCACAATGTCAACCACCAAGGTGAAACAGGGGAAAAGTAATAATGTCCAAGCATATGTAATGAAATATAAAGTAGT
>ML859845.1:0-12827 GCA_009831015.1 Picea engelmannii
TTTGTGTGGCTATTGGGAAATATCTCCATCTCTTTCAGGATATGCCCCCTTTACCCCTCATTATAACCGATTATTTCATCCTTCACTAGTCTCTCTTCCGGTGACTTCAGACCCTATTGTTGAGTACTATTGGAAGGTCCAGTGTTATTTGAGAGGAAGGACATTATGTCTTTTAGGACACGAGCATTTGTTTTATTTGATTCCCCACACGGACAAAACCCACTTATCCACATATATGCTTCTTTTTCAAACCACTTTATGTATGATGCACTTCTGATTACATTTTGATTTGGATATATATATTGTGTAAAGTTTAAAATTTGCAACAAAGGCTCTTGTTTCTTTATTACTCTCACCACCATTTGCACACATTCACTCAGCTAGTTGGACATCATAGGGGACCCACAGAATCCCCGTCATTCCCAATGCTTGCTAAACCTCCCTCCTATATTAGGGGGAGTGTCTAGTCTTTCCCACTCATCGACACCACCATCTCACACTCCAGTGAGTGCCACTATCTTAGGATTAGCCTTGCTTGGTTCCACATTACTTGGGTCCACTTCCCAAGGTCCTTCGTCCACTCGCTCTCCTTTACATGGAAGCGGGGGGCCAACTTCCTCTCAAGGGGGAAGTACCAACCCACCTAGCCCCCCTCCAAGGTCAGGTTCACAGAACACTCCTACCATGGCAGGAGCTAATCCTCAACCAACACTCCCGATGCCATATTTGGCCTCTCTTAACATACTAGATCTAAACAAACTCACCAATGATCCTATATTGCATGACCCCACATGGCCTGCGATGCCCACCAAACTACCTTTAGACATCCCCAAGTTTGAAAGAAAGGAAGGAGATGACCCTACCAACCATGCCATGACTTTCCACCTATGGTGCTCTTCCAAAAGAATTATGGATGATTCCATCAGACTATGATTATTTCAATGCACACTCACTAGCCCATCAGCCAAATGGTATGTAGATGAAAAATCAAGGTCCCATGCGACTTTCGAGTCCTTGGCCAAATCATTTTTGACCTTCTTTCAATTACCAATCCACCATGACAATGGTCTGGAACTACTCTCTAATTTCAAACAAACCTCAGCCACACATATTGTTGATCACATTCACGAGTGGCGTAGGCGACGTAGTTTGTGCAAAGCAAAAACCACCAAACAACAGTGTCTTGACTAGTTTCTTAGATCACTTGTCTCTCTCCTTGGTAAGGATGTACCTTCCACCTTCCTTCAATCAGAAGAAGAAGCCATCAGTAAGGCTCAACAATACAACCTCATCTATTCACAGTCAGGGTACTTATACACTGTACTCCCTGATCTCCCAAAACCTGTGTCGTTTGGCCAAGACAAACCTAGGATGTCTCACTCAACAGACGAATTGATTGGTAATACCACTCACCACGGTCCACAACCCCAAAAACGACCAATGTATGGAACACCTCAATATCCTTCGGCATATGGGGGAACCTCTTATTACCCCCCACCCCCTTATCAACAACCATACCCTGTTACTATGCCTCTACCCATCAGTGGGCCACCTCCCGCACCCCCCATACAACCACCTATTCAAACAAGTTCTGGTACCCCCTCTACCTAAGCTTATAGTACTAGCAAAAATGCCAAGCCTTCCTATGTACCTTACGGATAGTTACCCCCACAGAATCTGTACTTTTCATTTCCTGGTCCCCCACCACCCATCGCTCCCCCACATCCTCATGTTGGGGTGAATTTTGTTCAACCCTCTCCCGTTCAACAATATCAAAATTTCAAACAACTGAATATGGAAAATCCAACCCACCCATCAAATAATGCCAAAAAGAAAGGAAGAAACAAGAACAACAACAACCCAGGTCAAGGTGGGAATCAACCCCAATAGAACCAACCTACTGGGGCAACCAGAACCAAGGGAATTAGAACCCCCAAGGGGGAAATAACAATAGGAGTCAAGGGAGAAATAACAATAATGTTAAAACCAACTTACCTTGTTCCCTTTGCGGTGAGTTCGGTCATTATACTCATAATTTCCCCCAAATCATTGATTTCAAGTGGCTGAAAGACTCAGGCAGTCTACCCCATCCTCCAACACCGCATGCCCCTCAACAGGCCCCACAACAATACGTGCAACAAAACCCCCCTACCGTGCTACAAAATCCTATTCCACACCAAGGTGTGATAAACACCCAACAGGACATGCAGCCTCCCCCACCTCAGGTGGGACAGTACCTCAATCCAAACAATCCAGCAGATCGCATGATCCTCCTCACTAGTGAGGAAGAAATCCTTCTACAAACATGTAATCGTCAGTACTATGCACCCACTGAGTCCCCTCCCATTCCTCCCGAAAAAATCCCCTCACTAACAGGACCCCCATTGGTGATCCCTCGCCCTAACATAGAACCACCTCTTCACATCCCTCGCATCCCATTGCGCAGGAATGTCCACAACCCACAGGCTAGGGAAGCTCATAATTACAGTTTGGTTGATGACTTAGCACAATCCCTGGCTTCCATGTCAGTCTTAGAAGTCCTTCAGACTTGTCCCACTTAGCGTAAATCATTACTTTCCACCTTGGGGGAAGTCGACCCCGCAGATACTCGACTCAGTACATTTGATATCGACAGCAGAGAACCTCACCTTCCCTCTTTGATCGCTTTTCAAATCCCAGTGAAAATACAGAACATTTCAGTTCATCGGTGTATCATCGATGAAGGTGCATCTACATGCATTATGTGCAAATATGTATGGTAGAAACTTGGTTCCCCCGAAATCATACCCTCTACCATTACCTTACGAGCTTATGACGGACGACCATCATCTCATGAACGGCTCTTCCAAAATGTCCCCGTAGAACTCGAGGGCAAGACTATTCTCATCGACATTGAAGTTATCGATGCCCCACACGATTATAATATCTTGTTCGGTCGTAGCTACATGTACGCTATGAAAGCAGTTTCCTCTTCCACCTTTCGAACAATGATGTTCCCCCACAATGGGAAGATCGTTACCATTGAGCAAGTCTCACATTACGAGCCTAACCCATCTCCGAACATCGATAACATTCTCCCTCTCATCCACATGATTCATGACGCATACCCACTCATCGAAATGGGTCCCGGAATTTTCAAAGATCCATCATTGTTAGGAAATTACCATGGAGCACCACCTCTCCTTCATCCTTCCAATCACATATGTGTTGTATCATCTAACATAACTGACATAGAGGATACCCTTCCTCCTAGGGAGGCTTCTGTCATATCTGATGTCCCACTAGTCGCAGAGCTTCCCCCTCATGAGTCTCCTGTGAACTCGTTGACCCCACCAGTCCACAATTTCACCTCTCCCCAAGGCCATATCCCAGTTTGGAAAACAGTTCCCCATGCCATTACTCAAATCCCCTTATTTTACCCTCCTCCAGGTGTACAATCTTTCCAGGTAGCCGCAACGCTTACCCTCCCTAACATGGTGTTAGAAATTCCAGTTTGGTATTTACATCCACCCGAGATGGTCCCTCGACCATCCCTTCCGCCCCAAACGAAAGGAATCCCAATGACGATTCTCATACTCACTCCCACCATACCCTCTACACCCCCACTCACTACCCTCCCTTCCATAGCTGTGGGAAAGCGAAAGAAGAAAGAGCCCACAGCTCCACTCCCCCCGCACATCCAACCTCCTTGCATGCTATGTGAGAAAGATGGACACCAAACCAACAACTGCACATCTCTACCAGAGTTACGAAATTTGATTCCACTCAATCAAACTCCCTCAACACTTGCCACTATAGCAAGTACTGTCACTACCACCCCTCATTCAAGTAGTAAAGGGTTGCGAACCAAATTCGCTTGCACTATATGTTATGAATATGGCCATTATACCCACCATTTCCCAACATTGCCATGCTTTTGACAGACATTAGCCACAGTACGCCAAAGCTTCCAGAGCGAACCCAATCCAGCTATGTCATCCCTACCAAAAATCAATGACATCCATTATGTCACAACTTTAGTCAATGAACGTATGAGATGCCCTTGCTCTCTATGTGAATCCTTAGATCATTTTTCATACCAGTGCCCTATGATCATTTAATATAGGCAACGCCAATTGACCCTGCTTCAAAGACCCACAGAATTGATGGTTGACCTTACCTCGTCACTAGAGATTATTCATCTCATTTCTCCCTAACCAAAGGCCCTCCCAACGCCTCCATGGTTCTTGGATGACTTATCTGAGGATTCACCCCCAAATCCCCCCAATTCTCCTACTCATTTTCCTACGGAAATTTTACATCCCACTACCATGGGTACTCATCAGTACTTCGATATTTGGTTTATGTCGAGTCAACCATCGCAATTTCCTTGTGTCATTCCCCCTTCTTCTTCATCACCAGGGGGCATCCACATGACAATAGTCATTGATATCACTCTTCACGACCCCTTGTATTCCTTCCAATTCCATTATGACGAGGAAATATTAGAAGAGTTAAACAACCCTAACTACCCATGGGATGTGCTACACCACTGAGCGCTCTTCTTTCCACAGGAAGCCTCCACGCCTCCTAACCAACACCCCATATATGCGGTCGAAACCAAGGATTTTATCCCAACAGGGCATATTGACTAGTTCAACAACCCCATTCCTGCCCCAGATGCTTTTGAAGAAGGAAACATGGCCAACATTTCCCCGACCATCAAAATTGACATTTCCATCAAAAATGGCATCGTCGAGGAAATCACCATCGGAGCCGCTTGCACTCCTCAAGAAATCACCGCCTATAAAACCCTCTTTTAGGAATATCGGGATATATTTGCCTGGTCATACACCAAAATTCCTGGCCTTGATCCCTCTATCATCAAACATCACATTGACACTTGGCCTAACATTACACCAGTTCGTCAAAAACAGCAACCACTACACCCATCCAAAGCAGGGGCCATCAAAGATGAAATTGACAAATTATGTGCGGCTGGGTTCATCTACCACATCGCCTATACCTCATGGGTTTCCAACCCTGTACCTGTTAATAAAAAATAGGGCACTATCCACATCTACACGGACTTTCATGATCTCAATCACGCATGTCCCAAAGACAAGTTTCCAATGCCTTTCATCGATCAAATTATCGACGACTGCGCAGGCCATGAAGCTCTATCCTTCATGGATTGTTTCTCTGGTTATAATCAAATCCAAATCCACCTCGCCAATCAATACAAAACCGCATTCACTACCCCTTGGGGTACTTTTGCATATCGTGTCATGCCATTTGGCCTAAAGAATGATGGCGCAACTTTCCAATGGGCTATGACATACATTTTTCCCGATCTGGCTCATATCATCCTCGCATACTTGGATGACCTCACAGCTCGATCCAAGAAACGCACCCAACATCTTGATGATTTACGGATCATCTTCCAATGGTGTCGTCAGTACAACATCTGCTTGAATCCCCTCAAGTGCGTATTCTACATCACAGCGGGGCACCTCCTTGGATTCATCATTTCCCAAAGCGGTATTACCGTGGACCCCCTCAAAGTCCAAGCTATCACTGAAATTCGACCTCCCCAAAATTTATGTCAACTCCAGAGCCTACAAGGCAAGGCTAACTTTCTACGACGATTTTTCCCTGACTACGCCACTCGTGCACACGGTTTTCTTCACTTACTATGTCATGACATCCCATTTTACTAGGATGAACATGCCCAACAATCATTTGACGATCTTAAAATGGTGATCTCCAACGCCCCTTTAACTAGTGCACCTGACTACAATCACGACTATATCCTCTACATATCAGCATCAATTGTTTCAGTAGTAGGAGTTCTCGTTTAGATAGGTGATGACGATCGTGAGCATGTCATTTATTACGTTAGTAAAAACCTTTCAGGGCCACCCTTGAAGTATAAACACGAAGAGAAACTAGCCCTTGTAGTCGTCCTCGCAGTCCAAAAGCTGCGTCACTACATTCTTCTTCGCACAACTAAGGTTGTAGAAGATTCCAACCCTATGCAATACTTGCTCAATCGTCAGCAAATTAATGGAAAATTTGCTCGATGGATCATTATCCTTAAGGAGTACTATCCTGAATTCTCAACACCCAAGAGAAAGAAATCCCTCATCCTCGCCAAACTTGTCACGACCCTCCCCTCTGACACAACCAGTGCCCCCGTCAATACTGACTTTCCCGACGAACACCTCTTTTACATCACTTCGGATGATCCTTGGTACGGTGACCTCCTCGTCTACCTCCGAACTCAAAATTTTGGTAACCACCTTTCATGAGATGATCGTCATTGTATTCACCACCAGGCCCCCTGCTACATCCTCATCGAAGACATCTTATACCGGCGAAGGGTCGACACCATTCTTCGTCAATGCCTGACCATTGATGAGGCCAATAGAGTCTTGAATGACTTCCATAGTGGCACATGTGGGGGCCATCTTTCAGGAATATCCACTGCTTAGAATATCATTCGAGCAGGTTACTTTTGGCCTACCTTGTTTCACAATTGCATTCATTCCACGAAATGATGCAAGAAGTGTCAGCTTTACGCCAACAAAGCCCAAACACCACCTACTCTTCTTCATCCAATCATCATTGTCGGCCCTTTTTGTAAATGGGGCATCCACTTTGTGACTTGTAATCCCCCCTCCAGCAATGGACACAAAAACATTGTTGTCGCAGTCGATTACTTCACAAAATGGGTGGAAGCTATGCCCACCTTCAACAATACTGCTGACACTGCAGTGCATTTTTTCTTTAACCACATCATATCTCTCTTTGGAGTACCACTCCAACTAGTTTTAGATCACAGGAAACACTTCGAGAATGATATTTTCGTCGAACTCTCATCTTGGTTAGGATTCTCCCACGAGTTTGCCTCACCATATTACCCTCATTCTAACGGACAGGTCGAAGCAGTCAACAAGGTCCTCAAGACCATGTTACAGCGCACGATTAACAAGCATAAGACCAATTGGCATCATATGTTATTTATCGCTCTATGGGCTTACCATACAGTTGTGAAAACAACCACTGGTTTACACCATTTCATCTAGTCCATGGGGTTGAGGCCACTCTACCCATCGAGTGCAAAATTCCCACCTTACACACTGCAATTGAGCTATTACCCAACACTGCTCCAATGGAGCAGCGCTTGTTGAACTTAGATTCCCTGGATGAATATTTTCGATCTTCATTACAGAATAATGAGGCAGCTAAAAAATGATCAAAGGCCACCTTTGATCGACATGTCAACCTTCGCTCATTTCACGAAGGCGACCCCGTCCTTGCTTATTATATAGCTCACGATACCTTTGGTCATGGAAAATTTGAGTCACTATGGCATGGCCCATACATTATCCAACATTGTCTCACCAAAGGCACATACATCCTAGCCTCTCCCGAAGGCCTCTCTCTCAAAAAAATAGGTCAACAGGTTGTACTTAAAGAAATTTTATGCCTAGACATAACACTTCTACTTTAGGTTATTTCTTTTATAGTGTTTTTAATCTTTTTTTTTGTTCACACTGCACGTTTAAACTATCATTTGTGCTATTGATAGGTGCTTCCTCCACCGGCCTACCACATCGGTTACGTCGACGACGTCAGCCGTTGGACACAAAATCTTGCTTCAGCCGCTTGGGCTATTTACACCCCATCACATGAAATGCTCCATTAGAGCGGCATATGTTTGGGTTCAGTGACCAACAACCAAGTCTAATACACTGTCGTCATTGGCCTCCTGGCCGATGCCGAACATCATCGTATTCATCACCTTAGCATATTGCTCGAATCTCAACTAGTCGTTCTCTAGCTCAACAATGTGTACCACGTATGCGATCCTTGCCTCTTTTGCAAATACCTGCAGGTTAGACTTTTATCTCGACATTTTGATTCCATTACATTTACACATATTCCAAGACAATTGAATCAAATTACAGATAACGTAGCTAATATTCTGTTAGAATGGCATATATCACATCAAGATACCTCTACACATACATCAAAATATCAACAACCTGTCACAACATATATAGATTAGACATCATCAACACATTAACAAAACACATGTAAACACCACATAGATCTCAAAATGTATACTCATGTATATATAAGATGGTCCACAGTGCCATCCAAATGTTTACATACTAAAATACAAGTATCTGCAAGCCAGTGAAGCACCTCGGTACAAAATTGGCTCACCGGCCCATATACAAAAACATAAAAATACATAGAGCACCACTCAAGGTTCCTCTAGAGCACCACCTCCTACCCCTCCCTCAGGAGGTGGTCCCCCACCCACTACTGGTCCCTCCTGTCTAGGAGGTAACCGTCCGGTCATAGCAGCACCTACTACTGTTGCTCATCATACCATGACCCTCCATGGTGGAAGAATCTCCACACACTTCTCCAGGATGCCCTCATCCTGGATACGCGACCACATGCCCTTAGGCACACCCTGTAGCACCGCCTCCAGGCGACGACGTATATCCTCAAAATCTGCTCCGGCATCCGTCAGAGGAGCATGTTATGGCCCGGCACCTAGGTCATCAAACCAGCGTCTCCTCGCTCCTCTCTCAGGGTTAGCTGGTCTCGCCTCGACGTCCTCACACCAATGTCTCTCTCCTACTCACGGCCCTCCCTGCAGTGGTCTCTCCGGCTCCTGGTGATTCGACACCCTCAGCAACTCAACCTCACACCCGCGAGGTGCCACATATGCACATACAAACAACCAAACGATAGTATCAACATCTATATCATATACACATGTCATGCTATCTCAAAAACAAACAATATATATCAAACTCATCAACATACCTCGATGATAAAAAACCTCCCCTAGAGGTAACACCATGTCCAGATCATCCCGGAAGTCAACACCAGCATATGGGAACTACAATATCACCTGCGGCATCTGCCGCCACACCTTTTTCACCTCAGCCATAAAGAAGTGGCCTCCCTCGCCACCACTGTGGTGAAGAAAAATAGTCGACCACCGCCTCAGTTGCGGCTCTCACGCCCTAGGAGCACCCAATAAAGTCCTAGGGTGAAACATTAGCACAATCTCCAAAAACTAGGCCACTAGGATGGACCCAAAGGCAAAATCTCCTGTATCAGTGGACCGACAATGGTCCAGCTGCCCTACCATCCTGGCATGCAATGTAAGCCCCCACGTGAAGTGCTCACTAGCCAGTACCCTCTCCATCACACTCTGCTGACCACCACTGATCCGCTGAGTCGCAAGAGACCCATACACTCTCACAATCATCGCTGCTATACAACGATGCGCTAGAGCATCCATCGCCCCAATGCGTACAACGGAGCCTGACATAAAGTTCACCCTCGAACAGAACCTCCATCCCACTATCACTAGTGCCACATCCCTAGGTAACACCGTCTCCTCCGGTAGGGGCGTTCCTCGAAACAGGAGCCCGGTCAAAAAATATATGTCCTCCACTGCAGTGAAGGCAATCTGCTCTCCCCACACCATGAAACAATGCAGGTCTGGACTCCACATCTAGATAAGGAACTACAGGAGATACTCTTACACCCGTATCAACGGGCACTCAAAGAATTTCAGCAACCCACAGGCTACCAAAGTAGCACATACCCCCGGATCCTCAATCGCCACGGCATCTCTCAACTGGGACCAATCCCGCTCTCGCCAACCAACTGGCATCGTGCACAATGATCGCCTACAGCCACATAAAACAATCCCAGGTCAGCCACTTCAACCATCAAAAACATTAAAAAGATAAGTTTTACACTCGCCGACCTTACCCCCAAGGCGCGGTTGTTTAACCCACAGGCACGCACACATGCGTTCTTGTTCACCCCCCAGGCACGCACATATGCGCACCTGTTCACTCCACGGGCGTGCACTCACACACGCCTATCCATCTCATACATGCACATGCTGGTGCGCCTGCTCACCCTACAGGGGAATCTCCATGTGCCCCTGTCAAGAACACAGGTGCGCATCAAAGCATGCATGTCCACTACACAGCCGCACGCACGCACGCGACTGTGTAGCCAACAAGTGCGCAGATAATGTGTGCCTTAGTCCCCCTTATGGGTGCCCCCATGCGTGGCTATCCAGATGGTAGGCGCACACTTGTGTGTACATATTTCTGGATCACCCGTGCACTTGGGGGGCCACATCCCTAAAAACCCCCTGTATGGCCCTCCGTACAGCCCCTGCCCAAAAATGGAAACCCTAATTCTATGTAGGATGATCAGACTACTAACTTGAAGCTCGTTGGTCCTCGATCAGATGCCTCATCCTCCTGAAATCTCCAAATTTCCTCTAAATACATCTCATCCAGTCACTATAGAAGCAAGTACAAATGAGGTGGCAATGTGGGCCCTACAGCTATATGTAAGCCTTTTCTCACAACTTCCATTCACCATTTTGGGAGCTCCAGGTGTCCATTCTTCGATCCGTCTTTAGCTATGGGATCAACATCCCATCATATACATCACGACAGTCCCTGGGCCTCTTTTCATCTTGAGCCCCTGGGGTGCCATTTTTTCATACCCCGACAAGGTACACATGCGCATATTCAAAATTATCAAATAAATGCTCGTATGTTCGATTCTCTTCAGATATTGTTCACGTCGGGTATTTGGTTTTCATGTGTGTAGGTACTTGGTCATCATACATCAACGCAACCCCTTCAGGTATATACTCATCACTGGCATGTAGTCATTCCCTCTGAATCTCACTTGCATCTCCAATCACATCCTCTGACATTTGCCTCTAGGATCCCAATCTCCAGCTCTGTAGTACCAACACCTCCATTTGCATCTTTGGTACTGTCACTCGGTAGCACTCTTACCCGCATGAGTTGTCCCATTCATAGCACCCTTTTGTGCCTTTGACACTCATGTTGTTTTTCAAAACCCTTTAGGGATGGGAGTCCCGATAGCTTTCCATCATGTCAAGAATCATCCACATACTCCTTCTCCTCATTTTTATAGATTTCCCACCGGACTCCCAACTTATCTCTTCAAGGTTCTATTTTTTACTGCACCTCTGTAGTATCATGAACCCTTTATTTCATCCACAATTCGTTCTCCCCTCTGCAAATTTCCCTTCATTTCATCTACTTCATATAGAAACCCACCCATGGGGCCCCCACCCTCCACCATTTCTCCAAGCAAATTGTGCCCTACCCGGGCCAACCATGTTACATTGGGGCACCCGTTTCTGTATTTGTACACTTATCCCAAATTATTCTTTATTTATTGTACAAACGCCTTTGTTTCCATCATTTACATTACCTTTTTGTCGTCACCCTTCGCGACCTTCTTCCCTTTTTTGGAAAACGCAACCCATGTCACCCTTGGTTAGGGAACTCCTTATCATCTACCCTTGATGACATCATCCATATCCTCCAAGTATCCCACTAGCCACTTACCTATGCCCTCTGAGTTTGTTCACTGTGTCCTGCCTCTGGCACAACTTATTCCCTGTCTTGTTGTCCCCCTAACACTCGACCTCGTTGAACAGTTGCGGCCACTTTTTTACCTCACATATACCCCCAACCAAGGGCAGTCTTGAGTCATCCTACATATTGACTTCATCCATGTACCTCTTCCAAATTCCTAAACTCACCTAGTAGATTTCACAAAGCCCCTTTCTTCTGGGAGTCACATCCCCCTTTTGTCGACATCAGCACAGTTTTTCAGAAGGGTGACAGTATCTTGACTCTCATTACCTTACCAATGAGAGCTCTTGGACATCACAGGGAGAACCACAATTGCTCCCTTCTGTCGTTGACCCCCATAACATTCGACGTCAACACTTTCTCATGTTACGGTGGGTCTTACTTTGCGACTATTGTAGTTATTTCTTATATTCGCCGAAGACCTCTGAACTTGGCTAGGCTATCAATGCCTATAGAATCCGTGATACTTTTTACAGATACCACTGCCTACTGTTCAGAGTATGTTCCTCCGTAGAATTGTCTTCTGCCTTTATCATGACTGCCCCTGAGGGTGCTGCAATTGTCTACATCAACACTTCATTCCTTTTTTGAGTTACATGACACAAGCATGGGGCATGTCTGCCTTGTTTGTACACAGTTTATTTATACACACCTTATGGAAGGTCGGGTTCTACAGGTTCCTTTCTCCCTCCAACGGGTAGCTCTGGTCAATCCCACTATCTCTCTCTCTTACAATAGCACTCTCAGTAGAACAAATATTGATGGATTTCAGCTATACATATGATCCTAACCTCATCCATCAGGAGGGATCTGTTATCACTAAAATTTCGTCCACAAATGGTTACAAGAATTCAGCATCGTCAAACAGTTATGAGGTCACCCATGGATCCGAATTAACACAAAATCATTTCCAAATGGTCAAAAACTATACAACTAGTGCAAAAATTAAAGGGCGCTATGAAGACACAGGGCGCGTGCGTGCATGCGCAAAACAGAAACGCAAAAATCGTGCACATGTGCATGATGCACGACTGTTGTTGCAATAATCCATGCACCTAAGAAACGACGCATTTATTAGAGTGGTCGGCCTCCCACACACTCCTGATTCATCTTCCAAGTTGATTTGACACTCAAATCTGGACTGGATTCGACTGGGTGGTTGGTCAAAGACCTAGAAATGCCCTAATTAGCCTCTTTACACACTACAAACTAGTTGGACAATACCTCAAAGGAATGCTATAAAAAGGCCATGGATACACTTCATTTTTCAAGGAATTCATAGAAAAGTTATGTTGTCATTATTCTCTTGAGGAATCTTCTATCCTTACCAAGAGTATACTTGCATCATTGCATTGGGCAATCCAT